>JABACO010000005.1:3466695-3504195 GCA_013339895.1 Ephydatia muelleri
TAAAATAAACGTGTTTGAACCGCTACTTGTGCAGAGTTTGGCGGTCAAAGAGTTAAAATCGTAAGGGGGCTTGTCCAAACTACTTTTGGAAAAATTTGCGTCATTGTGACGTTAACATATTAACCCCCCCCCCCCCCCCATTAACGTCATATACTCAATAAACTTTTCGTACGCGTCTCGTGGCACCTTGTAAATGTGTTGCACATCTTTCAATACTCCTCCGAAAAGTGTAGTCTGAATAGACATAACTGCTGCCACTAGAGTCAAAGCTGCTTGCAAGCTAGATGTTTCGCAAAACTTGCGGACAATAAAATTTTCTTAGCGTCATAGAATTAAACCCCCCCCCCCCCCTAACGTCACAATGACGCTAATTTTTCCAAATATAGTTTGGACAAGCCCCTTAAATGGTACCTTCTAACATCTTACACAAACGCCGAAAAATGCGTGCCGACCGATGAACAAACAACTTCAAACTTCACAAGTCCGATAAATTGATCACTCTACATGCAATGATACATATACGCACGAGCTCCCACCCATAACGAATGAAGCTGCTCACTTACCATTAACGATACTGGGCAGTAGTAGAATAAAGACGAAATGCGATATCTGCATTCTGAGTTGTGGCTGACGCTGGTCGAGGGCGTAATGTAACTTGAAACGGTTTGTACGAATCACGTCCTGCAGGCTGCAGTGCTAGCGACTCAGGGGCGGCAGAAGGTATTTTAAAGTGTGGGGGAGGGGCTAATTATGAATAATTAATGAATGGGCGTTGTATACTACTATTGCGCATGCGCAAATCAATTAACGGCTCTTTAATTGTATTGCAAAGATCGACAGAGAATGAATTTAAATTTGTTCATCCTATTCTCTTTACCATGTACAAAAGAGTTAGCTATAGCTTTCAAGTCAAGTTGGTAAAGTTCTTCCTTAATATGTGATTAAATGGTTCAGACGTATTAATAGGATAATCACTTATTAACTTTAAAGTTATTATCATTATTTACACAGAAAAACATATACCGCAATACAAGATGAGAGAAAAGTTATATATATATATAAAACAAAGTAATAATAATTCCATCTGAAGGTCAAGGCTTACATTTAGACCCTCCAGTATTTCAGACAGCACTGAAGTGGTGGTTAGGGCTTGACACAGCGGAGGGTTCTGTTTGCGCACTCTGCCCAGATAAAATGTTGGATCCCCTAGGACATCATGCCACTACTTGTAAGCGGGGTGGGGATGTGGTATTCCGCCACAACAGGTTGAGGGACATATTGGCAGAAACATGTAGCACTGTGTAAAAAGGGTTGTTATACAGTACTGTATAACGCGTGTATTCATGTGTTATGCACACGTTATACACGTGTTATCCGCATGTGTATAACTTTGCGTATGGATACTCTATACACAGTTGCGTATAACAACTATAGTATAACACTGTGTATAACTTCTGTATAACATTTAGTATAACAATGAATAACAATATGTATAACAATAGCAAAGAGTATAACAACAGTGTATAACATAATTATGAATTTTGAATTAGTCCCTCATTTCCTGCATATCCTCGTTTCCAGGCCTCTTCTATAAAGATACAATCTGTTATAAGCGAGTAAATAGAACGTATATACAGGAAACAAAAAAAAAATCAACAGAGAACGAGTTCATTCGGCGACGGTGATGCATCCATGCAGGTGGAAGAGCCATCAGGAAAGTTCCGAGCGCGGTGGGCCCAATTGTCTCTCCTTCCGTGGCGCCTTGTTTTGCTCTCCCGAGTGTGTCCAAAAACGCGTTTAGTTCCTCCGATCTCCTCTTAGCATCGTCCCACTGTCCAGTTCCGACACGTTCAGTACATCCCTTTCTTGCATGATCTGTTACTTGTGCGGATCGCCGCTCCCATAGCTATAGTGTATAAAACTAAGACTAAAAACGCACGTACAACATTTTTGAATTCGAGCGCTTACCTAGTTGTGCTCGGATTGCCTGCTTCTTTTAAATCGGCTTCATTTCAGAGTCCGGTTGTAGTTCGCTATGCCAACTACGTAGCAAAAATGATAGGACTCACACCTTTAACCGACAACAAGTATACTATCAACCTCTTCTATGCTGATATCCGAGACATCACTTCAGCGTTATGGACGCTTGAGATTCTGAGAACAAAGAATTCCCGTTACCAATACAAAGCCACACTACTTACGCTTCTTGAGACTTCAGCTGATTCTCCTCAGTAGGAAGGAAAAAAAAAAAAAGCCGATATAACGTTACTGTACCTGCACAGAAAGTGATGTCCTTCTCTATCGAGTTGATGTTACAGCATCGCTTTGAGACAGTTTTGGTCGCAACCTCTCTTACTAATTGTTATACATGTCCGCTACTGAAAATGATTCTCCTGCAAGAGTAGCATCGCCATGCTGCCTAGGACCTAAGGTTCGGCGCGGTCTTCTTCGTCGTCATGGTACTAGTATATCGACTGATAGGGTTCTGCTGTGACGCGATCGTTGCTCAGGGATCTGTTAGAGAAGAAACCTAGGAATTAGCCACTAGTCCCTCAATTTACTTGAAGATCTACGCAAGATACTTCTTCTGGCTGATAGGAACGTACGGTTAGTTGCAGTAGATTTCCCGACAATGACGCCATACCTGCATGTGGCTTTGAAGAGTCTACGCATGCGCGTTACATTCATTTGAAATCAAAGTCTCGTACGCTCTATTTGTTCCAAACTGGGGTTTCAAAAGCAACTTATTACAGACATATGACTTATTTGATGCACATCAGAATACCGGGTCTGGCCACTAACATGATTCTATTTGATGCACACCAGCCACCATGACTCTATTAAATGCACACAAGGGACTGCCACTTAAAAAATTCAATTCAATACAAACCTGTGTCTGGCCGCTATCCTTCAGATTCTATTTGAAGCACACTGGGTGTGGTCGCTAACATGATTCTATCTGATGCACACCAGGGATTCCACTACCATGACTTGATTTGTAGTTTTAACTATAGCTATGCTAGCGGCAATCCTGTCACTGTAGTGTGCATCAGATAGAATCATATTAGCGGCCAGACCCAGTGTGCATCAAATAAAGTCATGCTATTGGCCAGTCTCTGGTGTGCAGCTGATAGGATTGTGGTATCGACCAGATGACCCTGGTGAGCATCAATTAGAAACATGTTAGCGACCTGACCCAGCCAGTGTGCATCAAATTGAATCTTATTAACTTTAGTGTACAAGTGTCTTGGTAGCGACCAGATACAATCTGGATAGCCTGATGATTCAATCTGATGCACACAGGTCTGGCCGTGGCCGCTATCCTGATTTCATTTGATGTACATGACTCTATCAGATGCACACCAGGGACTGGTGATAGCATGATGTATAGAAGTGTACTGGGTCATTGCTATAAGTACTCACAAACTTGCTTTTATATATTGGTCATATGATATGGCCACACCCCGTTATGACATGTATGAATGTACATTAACATGACATGTACATATTGGAAAAGTTCATTTACATCTCACAAGTGCAGGTTGACATGTGCAAATGTAATAATACAACAAATATTAGTTCACATCAAATCTCCCAGTTTCCATCAATGTAAGGCTTGATCCTAGCAGGATAAAAATATATTAAGACATCACACCATGCAAACATACCATACATACAATTCTGATGAAGACTACAGTATTGAAAATCTGGTTACAATTTGTGCATGTGTGTGTAGATGTGTATGCATGTGTATGTGTACTGCCATCTGTGCACTTTGTGTTTGTGACTTTTTTAGAAGGACCTAATGTATGTGTGTATGTTGTCATGCACTTGGGGGGGGGATAGCCCACCATTGTTAATTCCTCAAGACCCTAGATTGTAGATGAATGTACGGGAGTGACAACAGATACAACCCATTAGTACAGTACATGTTGCTTTGATTATTTGACATCATGGATGTGTTTAACTACAGGCAATGCTCACACACATACACACTCACACACATAGTGTTTAACAGAAATAAAAAAGAAATCATAATGTTCATCTCTATACAACCACTACATGTAAGAGTGCTCAAAAGCCCTATACAGCTAGGCGCCAAAACATATTACCCAGGCAGCAAAGAGGTCGGGGTCTATTAGGCAGTAAACTAAATTACACACAGTGAACTATAAACACTCCAGAGTCGCACCAAAGCAATGACACTTCAGTCAGTGCAAACAGCCTAAAGTTAGCCCATCAACACTCCCCATTGGAAAGGATGCCCCAGTTATCAAGACAGTGGCTATGGTAGCCTCATATGGGGTGTGGCAAAGCAGCCATACCCACCAACTGAGCACAGCAACATACATATGTTCTTCAAGTGTGCGCATGTGTGTTTACACATGTGTGTGTTTGTGTGTGTGTTAGTGTGTGTATATGTGTGTACACGTGTGTTATTGTGTGTATGTGTGCTTAAGTGTGTGTTAGAATACTGTTTAGGGAGCTAAACAGAGTTTAACGGGGCTCTAGTAACTCCCTATCAGTATTTGTGGGCAGAGGCTTGCGGTTACTCAGGCTCGTGGCCTTAGGTGGACTGGAGCCTTGTCCTCCCTATTATTGTTACCCTTTGTGCGTCATGGCCGGCGTGTGAGATTATATGCACTCCCCGGCAGCCTCCCAGCACTCCCCAGCAGCCTCCCAGCACTCCCCGGCAGCCTCCCAGCACTCCCCGGCAGCCTCCCAGCACTCCCCAGCAGCCTCCCAGCACTCCCCGGCAGCCTCCCAGCACTCCCCGGCAGCCTCCCAGCACTCCCCGGCAGCCTCCCAGAACTCCACGGCAGCCTTCCAGCACATATGTATATGCGTGCATGTATACATGTGTAAACATGCACATGCATATATTTGGGCCCTTCTATAATGGCCTTGTCAGGGTCACAGATCAAGATATGCATATTCTAGACTCTCACTGGTTCTATGTTCCTGTTACATTGACCATGTACCCTACATCAGGCTACATGTAGGCAATCTGTGCATCAAGTACGCTGTATCTGTGCTTGACACATGACCAGATGGTTTAGTATTTAACTTTCCTACTCGCCCTAACACCAACTCCATCACCTAGTAGTGTCTACTAAACCACATCACACTTATCATGCACACACACACATACACACACATTTACACACACATACACACACATTTACACACACATACACACATGTACACACACATACACCACTAACACACGTGTACACACATACACACACTAAAACACATGTGTACACACACATACACACACTAACACACACGTGTACACACACATACACACTACCACACACACTTATACACATACACACACATGTGTACATGTGTACACATATACACGTGTACACTAACACATTACTTACCAAGCCTTGTAACTTCCCCAGGCTAAGTAGGTGTGTGCTTCTGTCAAAACGTGCCCAGTTGACTGATTGGGGGCCAGGGCGAGAACCCCTCTGAGCTGTGATTCTGCCAACCCCGACCTGTTGGCTGTGGGGAACTCCCGTGAGTGACGCTGGTCACCAGTTGGGAGTCCCTGTGGCCAAGCCATGCGTGGCTTGTTAGGGTCATTTGGGGGAGACTCAGGGAGACAGGCACCAGATGGTGGCGTTGGCCACCCACTGAGTGATCTGCATACCAAGCCAGGACGCTGGCCCAGGCTTGGGTCCCCGAGTTAGAAGGTCAAGCCTGGTAGGGACCCACCCTGGCTGTATTTAATATTAATAGGCATGACAGTGATTAAGAAATACACAGAAGGGGTACAATGGTGATGCAGGGGTGGAGGGTGGGTGATGTGAACCAACAAGCTCTCCTGAAGCACCGGGGAGTGCTGGGAGGCTGCCGGGGCATACAGTGAACACATGCACCAAATGCACACATACATGTTCTCACTGACACACAGACACACATGTGCGCACCAGCGCGCGTGCACACACACACACACACACACACACACACACACCTTATGTGCGAACACAAACATGTACCACCTAGTGCCACTGATATACACTTAGTAGTACTCAACACTGATGCACACACACCTAGCAACAGTGATGCACACACACCTAGCAACAGTGATGAACACACACCTAGCAACACTGATGTACACACACTTAGCAACACTGATGCACACACACCTAGCAACAGTGATGAACACACACCTAGCAACACTGATGCACACACACACCTAGCAAAACTGATGCACACACACACACCTAGCAACAGTGATGAACACACACCTAGCAACACTGATGTACACACACCAAGCAACTGTGTTGCACACACACCTAGCAACACTGATGCACACACACCTAGCAACATCGATGTACACACACCTAGCAACACTGATGTACACACACCTAGCAACACTGATGCACACACACCTAGCAAACATTGATGTACACACACCAAGCAACAGTGTTGCACACACACCCAGCAACACTGATGCACACGCACCTAGCAACATCGATGTACACACACCTAGCAACACTGATGCACACACACAAACATAGCAACACTACACACCTAGCAACACTGATGTACACACACCAAGCAACACTGATGTACATACACCTAGCAACACTGATGCACACACACCTAGCAACACTGATGCACACACACACCTAGCAACAGTGATGAACACACACCTTGCCACACTGATGTACACACACCAAGCAACTGTGTTGCACACACACCTAGCAACACTGATGCACACACACCTAGCAACATCGATGTACAAGCACCTAGCAACAGTGATGAACACACACCTAGCAACACTGATGTACACACACTTAGCAACACTGATGCACACACACCTAGCAACAGTGATGAACACACACCTAGCAACACTGATGCACACACACACCTAGCAACAGTGATGAACACACACCTAGCAACACTGATGTACACACACTTAGCAACACTGATGCACACACACACCTAGCAACACTGATGCACACACACACCTAGCAAAACTGATGCACACACACACCTAGCAACAGTGATGAACACACACCTAGCAACACTGATGTACACACACCAAGCAACTGTGTTGCACACACACCTAGCAACACTGATGCACACGCACCTAGCAACATCGATGTACACACACCTAGCAACACTGATGTACACACATCTAGCAATACTGATGCACACACACAAACATAGCAACACTGATGCACACACACAGACATACACACCAAGCAACACTGATGTACACACACCTAGCAACACTGATGCACACACACACATAGAAACTACACACTAAGCTACATTGATGTACACACACCAAGCAACACTGATGTACACACACCTAGTAACACTGATGAACACACACCTAGCAACACTGATGTACACACACCTAGCAACACTGATGCACATACACACACATAGAAACTACACACTAAGCTACACTGATGTACACACACCAGGCAACACTGATGTACACACACAGATGCACACACACATACACACCAAGCAACACTGATGCACAAACACCAAGCAACACTAATGTAGACTACTTGAACACTGATACACACAGACTAGCAACATTGCACACATATCAGGCGACATAGACACAGGCAACAATAGATTAAATTGTGCTCTAAATCGAATGCACTTCAGAAAAGCACAAGTACATTGAATCTAGAAAACGGCACACCCAAACAACTGACAGGAGCCACAACTGAGTTTTTAAGTATCTCACTCTTTCAAAACCACGTAATTATAATTCAAACGACTACTTACGCGCAACGGAACGAGTTTCACCACTCCAAAGTGTCTTCCAACAGTTCTCATCATCTTCAAACTTACATAACGAAAAGTAGAACGCACATAACACGCACAGGATCGAATGATCTTGAAGTGCCTAAAAAATGACGATTCAAATCGCGCGATCGCAACTAGGAATAATACGATGTTAAAAGAGAAACGAAAGAAAGTAGTTCAACCCCTTACCAAGCGAGAAAAGTAGATTCGTCTGAACGCAGTTCGCGCGTCTTCACTAACGCTTTTTCAAACGCTTGGAGTCCAAATTCTATTCCTTCATTACGCGTACAATGATGGCATTAAATTGTTAATAGCTACAATAGCATTCACTTGTGTGCAACGAATTACGCCCTCGCGGATCGGTAGAATGTAATTAGCATAGTTATACAAAATGAGATACTTGTATACAGGCGAGTATAACAACCCTTATTTACACTGTGGTTTTTTTATTAGCACACACTGCCGTTATACACAGTTATACACAATTATACGCAATGTGTATAACAAATACTGTATAACTACTTGTATAACAATGTTATACAGGTGAGTATAACAACCCTTTTTACACAGTGTAGGCGAGCCCACTTTAGTGTACAAGTAGAAGCTGGCTGCAACCTTACACCAGATCACAGCCACTCTCGTCCTGCAGATGTCCTCATTTCCAACTGGGCTCTGGGGAAAACGGCAGCCTGCGACATATCAGTTACCTCTCCGCTGAACTCAAACATTATGTCTGAAGCGGGAGTAACTGCTGGAGCAGCTGCGCAAGCCACTGAGCTCAGAAAGCATGATGTGAAGTGCAGCGAGTTAGGTTGGTTATGTATCCCTATTGTGGTAGAGTCGTATGGCGCATGGGGGAAAGAGGCTATGGAGTCATTTTCGAGTCTAGCCTCTCGCCTAGCCATAACATCATCAAGGCCCAAGTCTGCCGTTCTATCAGAGCTGTATGGCCGGCTCAATCTGAACCTTGTAAGGGCTAATATGAGGGCTATAATGTCCAGATATTGCCCTCAAGACTATTTCTGAAGTGTTATTTAGTTTTGGTCATGTTTCCATGTGTTTTGTATGTTCTATAATTGTATCTTGTAACATTGTTTGTATATCTTTATCACTTTTCAATAAAAAAAAAAAACATATACAACAGTGAATAACAACTACCAATATTTATATCAAATCAAAAAAAAAAGAACAAAGAAGATAAATTAAATAAAAATAAAGTCACTCCTGCATGTATGGAAGTCCTGCTCCATCTTCCATCTCTTATTAACTGGTCATGTGACGTTTAATAATAATTCTGTCCAGAAAAGTTGGGGGGGGTAATACCCCCCCCCCCCCCCCCCCCCCCCCCCCCGGTTCTGCCGCCGCTGCCGTCTGATGTCACACGTTTGCGGCTGGACAATATAAGTCAATAATTATGTTCCATTCAGTAGAGTTCTTCCTCGTCCATTCATGAGGTCCCCGAGGTTACATTCGTCCGAACCTTCTCGTAGCTTGTCCTCAAGCTTAAAAATAATCTGGGGGTCGTCGGCGTCGAGACGGATACCTTTGTTGGATAGGTTCCTCTGGTTGAACAAGCTGGTCATTATTCTCTAAGTCAGGTTCAGGACCCTGCGGTGGGGTGCCTTCAACTGTAATGTGTTTAATTTGTGGTGGTACCCATTCCCCCTGTCTTCTGTCTGTTGAACTTACTTCTTCCCCTTCAGCCATCTGGATATACGATGTCTTAACCTATTCACGTGCACCACTCGGTTTCTAGTTCCATCACTAACTTCCATATTTACAGGAGACTTGCATGCCATTACTTTCCATCCCCCTTCCCAACGAGGGTCTAGCTTGCCTGCCGTAGGAATGGAGAGCCAGACAAGGTCTCCAGCTTTAAATGTTCTTATTCTAATATATTTGTCATACTCCTGCTTTTGATGTCTGGCTGCATCTACCATGTGTGTCTCCACAAAATCCATCAGCTCTGCTAGCTTTGCTTGTATGGTGCCTTGGTATTCATCAACTGCATACCCTGTTTGGCCCTCAGTATGGTCTTTGGGCTGCCTTCCAAACATCAGTTCAAAGGTTGATGCAGATGTGGATGTGTGGGTGGAAGTTTGATAGGCATACAGTGCAAGAGGCAGGTATTTTTTCCCATTCATTCTGTTGGTCCACATAGGCTCGAAGGAGCTGCAATAATGTACGGTTAAACCGTTCCACCATACCATCTCCTTGTGGATGGTAGGCAGTGGTACGTGATTTCTTAACTGCAAATGCTGCCATTGTCTGTTGGAAAATTGTGCTCTCAAAGTTTCTACCTTAGTCTGAATGAATAATCTCTGGTATGCCATAACCTGAAAATATGTGTACATGGTTCATACAGGTTTTATTTTAGCTATTCCCCTGACTTTCCATGACTTTCCATGTCATCCATAATTTATTTTCCCTGACTTGCCTACCTAATACTTTTACTACAACATTACGAACTAAGCAAAAGTTCCGCTTCTACCATATTACACTGCATGTACACAATCAAGAAATGTCATAGAGGTACAGTACAGTATATTCATTGTTTGTATTTCTCAATCTTTGCATCTAGCTCTTCATTAACCTTCTTCAGCTCTTCTTCCTTTTCATCAGCTGTTCTTCTTAAGCTGTTTGATTTAGCAATGTATGTGAGATCACCAGTTGTCTCACACTTTTCGGCATATTTCTTAACACTTATATTGAGAGCATCGATGTCTGATTTCAATCGTTTTGTTTTCATCCTCAGTTCTTCAATTCCATCAAGTTCAGCTTTGCGTTTCATCTGTGCTCGTTCTTTTACTTCGCATTCCTTTTTGTCTGCCAAATACTGGGAATATCTGGATCTTGCACTCCTAACTGAAATCATCATCTGTTTAGTGATGCTCACCTGTAAAATTCCACCAGCTTGTATGATGTGGTCCTTGATTAAGCGTCTAGCTATAAGACTCTTTGTTTGTTGGTTTTCAATCACAACCTCTTTGTTAACAGAAAACCCCCTTTCTATTGTGGCTTGCCCATGTGAAAGCAGTAGAGCCATTCTAACAGCCATCCACAGCTTTGGATAAGGAGTACACATTTTATCGTGAAGGAAAATATCTAGCCTATCTTGTCCAGGCTTGAATTGAAGCAATTCACTACTCAAAACTGACCGCATAAAGTGTTCAAACTGTTGTAAAATTTCATCACATACACTTCCTTGTAGTCTTTTAGCATCCACTAGACTTTTCAACATTCTTGTTAACAGGGTCTTACATGCATTGGGTGACTGAGCAATAAATGAGAATCAAGGCATGATATACTACGAGCAAGAGGATAGCGCATTGGTGACTTTTTCAGTGAATGTGATAAGTGCTGCCTTTGCCGATATCCTTATTCCCAAAACATCCTTGTCGCTGATCTTCATCTTCCTGAACTCAGCACTTTATAAGTACATCTCTGGTGATGGCTCCTATCTCGCAAATCTACTTTGCTGAGTTGAGTACATGTTTTGAGTTGTGCAGCAAACTCTGCTGTGAGGAATTTTGAAATGATGCTTTTGAGCATTTCAAGCAAATCCGAAACCAAGAATGGTAGTAATGGACTATCGCTTTGGTAGTTTGTCAAAAATGGTTGTACTTGCTTTGCCAAAGTTAAAGCAAAATTTAACTTTGCTTCTGCAAGTAGATCTTGGCATCCACTTTTGACAGGGTCAAAAGACTTAGTATGAGGGTCTGAAAGTTTCTTTTCCATCACAAACAGTGTATACTTCCTCAAGTCAGGAAGGACCTCCAAAAATCTTTCGAGTACACAAACATTTTCAACCCATCTATGAACTACAAACTTCAATGGAAATAAATGATTTGTTGATATACTGGCTGGAGAAATCCTCTCTCCTTGCAGGAGAATCTTTAAACAGGCGATATGCACTTGTCAGAAGAGTTTCTATGTCCCATCCATGCAGTCTCTGACATAGCACTTCTAAATGCTCCATGTATGACATGCAGTCCACATGAACCAACATTTAGAAGATTTTTTCCATTCTCTAACTGAATTTCACTCTGAAGGTCCTCAAATACCTTCCAATTAACATTAGGCCCATCCATGCTTAGCTGGAGAAGGTTTGCCTTTTGCAGTGATTCGATACCTTTTTTGAGGTCTTCCTCAATATCTACAGCCCTAGCATGGCCCATAAAAATGGATGTAAAATATCTACTTTGGACTTCATTCCCATTCCAAAAGGGTAGGTAGATATCTAACTGCTTTGGTGCACTTTTTTATTCAAAGATTCATCAAAAAGTAAAACAAAACAGTCATCTTTAACCTTGTCCATGAGTAATTCCAACAGGTAAGGTGCCAACCCGAAAGTGGCCATGTACCTGGCCTTAGATTCTGAACACGAAAAATTCTTAGCAACTTCACTGTCTGGGAACATTGATTGCAACAGCAATGGCACGCACTCAGAGGAATTAAATGAATAATTACTGTCAATAATTTTAAGCACCCATAAAATCTCTGCACGTGTACGCGCATCATCGTTAAAAACACCAAGGTTGCTAGCTGCGGACGTTGCAGTAATTGACAACTCTGTAGTGGAACTTGAAGCGTGCGATTGTGACTCAGCTAATGCTGACGACAATGTCGAGGGCTGAAGGAAACTTTGAATTGGTGCAGCAGCAAACGCAACCGCCGCTAAACCACGATGCTTAGCATTTGATTCGTGGCTTTTGATGGCTTCAATGCCCATGTTGGACAGCTTCAAGACCTTTGAGCACAGTTTGCACCTGAAACATGTACGGTCTTTCGGAATCTGTTGTAACCACTGTCCAAGTCTTTCATCTTTGGGCCATAACTCATCAAAGTAGGTCTTCTTCGACGTTTTCGGCATAGCTATCGACTTCTAATACTCAAGTGAAACGCGCACGCATTTGTAAAGGAATTATTAAATCGGTAAAATTAAAATAGATAATCGTGTGCGTTATCTAATTTTTAATTAATACGCGCGTTGTCAGTCACGACGAGGTCAGGACGTATGTGTGCGTACGAGTACTGCGTATAGAGCAAGCATGTGCAGTGTTTAACGTGCCATCTAGTTTTATGCTAGCTCATTTTCGCAATTTTCCCTGACTTTTATCGATTTTCCTGACTATCCCTGACTTCCCAGTGACCATTAATGTTTTCCCTGATATTCCAGTTTTCCATGCACGAACCCTGACCTGCACGAACCCTGTGTGTACCAATTCCCTTGTTATTCGCACTGCTGTCTGGTCTGGAATTGGCCTAGCATCAGCCCACTTTGTAAAATAGTCTTGTACAACTAAAATGTATCTGTTGTTACCGGTACTTCCAATATATCCACTGCTACCATCTGCCATGGTGGAATGTTGATCAAGGGTGCTCGTTTGGGTGCAGTAGGTTTGGTCCGTTGACAAATGTTGCACTCTCTACAGTGTTGGTCAGCATCTTGGGCCATGTTAACCCAATATGCTTCCCTACGCAGCTTGTGCAGTGTCTTATGCCAACCTTGGTGACCTCCTGTAGCGCTGTCATGACACAATGTCAGGTACTCTTTGCGCAGACATACCGGTAGCACTGGTACTGTAATAGCTTCTGATGCGGGTCCAGGGATGTATGTTCTGTAGACCACACCTTCTCTGAGTTTGAGTTGTGACCATAATTGATGGTATCCAGATTGTCCCAGTTGGCTGTTCGCAGATAACCTCAAAGCTTGATACACCTGTTGTATGATGTCATCTTTCTTCTGTGCTATTCTTATCTGCTCTGCTAATACTCCGGTGGTACTTCTAGTGGCTGCTAGATGCGAGGCCCTCCCTACAGTCTCCCTACGTCTGGACAGGGCATCAGCATTATCATTATGGCTCCCTTTTCAATATTCAACAGTGAAGTTGTACTCCTGTAATGCTAGGGCCCAACGACACAACATTCCTTCCATTCTCTGTTCTGATAGTCATTGCAGTGGTTTGTGGTCAGTCCACAGTTGGAACCTGCGCCCCAGTAGATAGTGTCTGAATTGCCTTATTTCGTAGACTACAGCCAAACACTCTCGCTGTATTACACTATAGTTAGCCTCAGCTTTAGTCAGGATTCGGCTAGCATAGGCAATAACATGCCCCCCCCCCCCCCCGTTCCAATACTGCTCCTATAGTCCAAGCGCACTTGCATCTGTTTGAAGCTGAAATTGGCTTGCTTCCTTGTCCACTCGAGGGTGCACCAAAATAGGCGCTCCAATTAGCTTACACTTCAATGTTTTAAAAGCCCTGCTGCAATCATTGCTCCAACTGAACACAACATCTTTTTGGGTGAGATTATGGAGTGGCGCTGCCACATCCGCAAAGTTTTGAATGAATCGGTGATAGTACGATGCCAGCCCCAGGAACTGGCGTACTTCTGTTGCATTTTGGGGAATTGGCCACTCTTCCGCAGCTTTGACTTTCTCCCTGTCTGGAGTTACACCTGATCCTGTAAAAAGATGACCCAGATATGTGACCTGTGGTGTACCAATCACACATTTCTTGCCTCGCAACGTCAGCCTGGCTTTTCTCAGTCGCATAAAACCAATTAGAAGTTGGCCCAACATTCCACAGCCTAACATTCCTAAACAATTAACTTCATTAACACCTACAACGGCACGCGCATTCATTGAAATGTGTACACGCTTACGCTTATACCCATTGCATGCATATTACATGAACAGCAACGCATCGTGACCTATAGTGAGTGCAGAGACATCAAGTGACCTTATCTGAATGCTTCTATACTATAGCCTCACCAGTCCACCCCTCCCTATGCCAGTCATTCCACTTGTGTACACACACACACACACACACACACACACACACACACACACACACACACACACACACACACACACACACACACACACACACACACACACACACACACACACACACACACACACACACACACACACACACACACACACACACACACACACACACACACACACACACACACACACACACCATGGCTTTGTCAACTTTGGTCATCAGAACCAGAGGACCAAGGGTAATTCTGTGAATGCAGTGACATCAAGTGACCTTATCTGAGTGCTTCTATACTATAGCCTCACCAGTCCACCCTTCCCTATGCCAGTCCATTCCACTTGTGTACACACACACACATACACACCATAGCTTTGTCAAATTTGGTCATCAAAACTAGAGGACATGGGGTAATACTGTGAGTGCAGTGACATCAAGTGACCTTATCTGAATGTTTCTATACTATAGCCTCACCAGTCCACCCCTCCCTATGCCAGTCCATTCCACTTGTGTACACACACCCACACACCATGGCTTATTAATCTTTGGTTATTCCAGCTTGAGAAACAGGACCTGACATTGTAATAATCCTTATAGGTTGTGCACACTCAGAGGCATGTAATCAAATGTATTGATTCATTGCATCAAAGTAACATTGATGCTGTGAACTGGATTTGGTAAGTTATCCATATATTTTGTTCAGACTATGCAGGTGTGCATGTTATGCAGGTTATTTATCAGTAATGAGCTACAACATCAATCAGACTTTGAGGATTTAATGCACCATTGGACATACCAAGATTAAGTGGTCTGCTTTGATTCAAAATGTATTGTTTGATATAGCTACTTTCAGGGGAGTAATTCCCCAATGCAAAGAAACCCAACAGATTGTGGCGTATTTGTGTGCTTTGTGAGTTGTTCATAATTCTGACATGCTTGATTTATTTATTCAGTGTTATTTAGTGTTCTGCTTTATGTAGGCAGCACGACTTATTGTTGACCAACTACCTCTTCTACATACTCAAGTAAAATTAATTTGTCTAGAAGGTCTGTAATCGGATTCTGCTGCAATCTGCAGGGACTAATGGATGCATTTAGATTACAAATGGTTTATGAGCTTTCAGTGGGAGATCTACAGCCAATTGGTATAGATGTATTGCATGTTTCTTTTGTAATTTCTCCTATTTGTCTTCAACCTACACACATAGTGGAGAAAAGCAGCAGCATATCTGTATTGGACAATGCAATGTGTTTAATCTCAAATACACCTCTTATGTACACAGGATCATAATGAAGAAGCGAAATTGCCTCAGGCAGAACACACAATTTGTGCAAAGCAAAATCAAGGTGAGACTTTTCAACCTGTGCTGCCATGTCACTCTTCATCTCAGTCATTGTAGAGACCAATGCTGAAAGTTTGGGATCTGATATTGATGCAGCTGATGATGAGGATGACAGTTACACTGAAGCTGAGAATGACACTGATTGCAACAGTGACACTGATGGTGATCTCAATGCTGGTGTTCCCCAAGATTTTCTAGTGCCTGATTTTAGGAATGCACCTGATCCAGACGACATCTTTGCACTGAGATGGGGAAAGTCTTTTTACATGAAGAACTTCCCACACTTCAAAAGAAAAACCTTGGAGTAAGCATTTTACAGTGATTTGAACTTTACTAAATGTCCGGTACAAATTTTCTAGTAAGCATTATCCATTTCCAAGGCACATAGTTGTGAAAGATCTTGAGGTTTAAATTGTCATGACAATTTATTAATCTTTTAGCCGACCCTCCGGGCCATCTTGAGTAAAGATACCATATCAGATCTTCAAATCTACTTCAATGAAATCAAACAGCTGCATAAAGAAGATTTGTACTGACCTCTTTTAGAATGTTCTGATATGGTACACAATTCTCACCCATATCATCAATTTGACATGAATTGTGTACCATAATTTCATTTACAATGTGTAAATTCTATACATTTCCAGATTGTCGTAGCTCTACAGATGGACACATTTCACCTTGAGAGAAAGAAAGCAATAAAACACTTCCTTAAACACTTCCTTATTCTCACACTACCATCTGTTTCCTGTTTACAATAATGTATGCTGTTAGTAAATAACCATGTTGGTTGGCTGGCTGGACCAGCTTGCTCAAATACATTTATATTGTTATTTTAAACAGCAAGTTATAATCAATACATACAACTTGCAAACACGTAGCAATACAGCAAGTGCAACTGCAGTATAATACTTTACAAGTTTCGTTACTCCAATTGTGCCAATTATGTGCCTGCTAGGCAGACCGCTAATCATCAAACCATTGAAAATTGCAGAACATGATGCGCTCAGCGGAGACGTCATATGACTTATGGATAAACTCAGCCGCTTGAGCAAAAGTTAGCACCTCAAGTGTTAAACGATTTACGAATGATAGGCTGTGGAATGTTAGGCTAACTTCAGTGCGGTTCGCATAAATACCTCATTCAGCGTCATCTGTTGAGTGTATGAGGACATCGTCGATGTATGTTGACACAAACGGCAACCCTCTCATGACCTTATCCATGCTGGGTGCCCCACACAGTCCAATAGGCATTCGTGAGAACTCAAAAGAACCCATGCCCGGAGCTGGCGAGAACGTAGTTTTTTCTCTACCGTTGGGATCCACCGGAAGCTGCCAATAGCCACTCTGCAAGTCCATGGGGGCTCCCATAGGTGATTTAGTGTTCTGCGCAAAGTTTGTAGCGCAGAAACAGTCGGAGGCTTCCAAGTTGCTAAAGGAGTTAGAAGCTGTGGGCTCTATCGACCCCCAGGTGGCTCTACTTCTTCTCAGGCAAGGTGGGAGCTTTTGCAGACTAGTTCACTTAGCTAGGAACACTCCACCTCTCCTAGTCAATGAGGCCTTTGCCCTGTTTGATGATTGTGTGCAGCAATGCTTTTCGGAATGTACCGCAGTGGATGCTTCTGCTGCCACCTGGCAACAGGCACAACTTAGCTTGAAAAGGGGGGGGTTTAGGGCTTCGGAGCTTAAGTTTCCATTCTCCTGCAGCCTACATAGCATCATTTTTGTCCTCAGGCCTTTCTCCATCATCAGGTAGGTATATATCCTCGTCATTGCACCTTTACAACAGTCTAGTGGACCCCCAGGATTCCATCACCCATGAGTCTGTAGGCGATTCTCCTCTTTCACAGAAGATTCGGTCTTCTAAGATAGAAGACCAGCAGTTCAATAATCTTTTTCATAATGCATCTGTGACTGACAGGGCTCGTCTTTTGTCCATTTCTTCCCCTCATGCCTCTGCCTGGCTGTCAGTAACTCCCTCCCCACGGCTCAACCTCCACTTGGAGCCTGCTGAGTTTCAAGTAGCACTTAAGTGGTGGTTGGGTATTCCAGTGGTCCAAGGCCAAAGCTGCCCTCACTGTCCTTCCTGTGTGTTGGATGACTTTGGCCATCACTCCCTCACTTGCAAACATGGATGTGGTTTCGACACAATAAGCTCAGGGATGTGTTTTATGACTTCTGCCAACGCGCTTGCTTGGGTCCACGTCTGGAAATGGGTCGTGGGGCAGGATCCGATTCTCAATCCCGCCCTGCAGATGTTCTTGTTCCTAACTGGGACCTTGGCAAACCGGCTGCCTTTGACTTGTCCGTCACGTCTACGCTACAATCAAGTGCTCTGCTAGAAGCGAGCGTGACGGCTGGTTCGGCAGCCCAGTTAGCTGAGAACAGAAAACATAACAACAGCGACAAAAAGTGTGACGAATTGGGGTGGGCCTGCATCCCTCTTGTGGTTGAGACCTATGGGTGTTGGGGAGCTGAAGCAGTGGCAGCATTATCAAAGCTTGCAGGTCGCCTCTCCGTCAGGAATAATGAACAAAAGTCCAAGACCATTTTTAGCCTGTACAGCCGCCTAGGGTTGACATTAGTAAGGGCGAACTGTAGAGCTATCCTATCTAGGTTAACTTGACTGTTATAGGACTTATTTTAGTGTATATAATAATAATAATAATGTGCATTCTTTAGTGTATTCCCTGTAATAATATATTTATCTATTTATTTTTGCATAAAAAATAATAATAAAATAATAATAATAATAATTAAAAAAAAAGTATTAGGGGAAATATTTGGGGGGGGGGGGGGGGGGGGGGGGGGGGGGGGGGGGCGGGGGGGGGCTTAAGCCCCCCCAAGCCCCCCAGGCGGAAACAATTCAAGACAAGCGGGAAGAGTAGAAAGAAATACCGCCATCATTTGCTTCAATTGCGGTAGACGGGGTCACATACCAAGATATTGTCGCCAGGAAAAGGCGCCTGCTCGGGGCAGCACGCACCCCGACATCCAGTAAGCCCCTCCAAAGTAATTTTAGTAGCAGCAGTAAAAAGTAAGATAGCTACGCTCATGGGGAGTGTCGGAGACACAGCGGCCGAAAATAATGATGGACTCGGGATCATCCGTGTCCCTCCTCAGCTCAGACAGGAATTGGCTCAAAAGGCTACAGGAGTGGTGTGGACGCAACCAAGACAAGAGATACGGCTTGTAACGGCTGCGGGAGAGAGCCTGCCCATTCTAGGGTACGTAAAAGCGACAGTGCGACTCGGAACACTCGAGAAACTCCACGATTTTGTTGTAGTGAAAGACTTGATCACCGCCGTAATATTGGAGACAGATTTTCTGCAATTGCACGGACTAGTGTTAGATTTTACTACCATATGCTGCACGATTTGCGAAGGACATTTCGGTAGTACATTTTTTGTGAACATTTTTTTCTTCACACACTGGCCTGGGTACTAGACGTAATAAAAAATGTCAGCTAAAAAAAGGTCTCGGCCTTTACTCCCTGATCTCGATCAGCTAGCAGAACGTAGCACTCGCAAATAAAGAGATATAGCTGCAGTCAAATCCGCGTGTCAGGAGTTATTCAGCGCTGAGCTTGGGCAGTGCAGTAGTCACTTGTTGAAAAACATCGACGAAAGTGTGAAATTCACCTGGCTAATTGTGCGTCCATGTGACCCATTCCACGCAAGCCATTTGTTTTTTTTGTCTGAGTTTACTAGTCAAAGAAGATGAGTTATCACTGCGTATGACGATCGTACCAACTAATGGATCCAAGTAATGTTGCCACATCCCACGTCGCAGAAGGCTACGTAAGCATCACATGCGCGTAAGGATATTCCTACTCACTCGCATCACCCTTCGGTACCCACCTTTCTCTATAGTAGTGTATTATAAGCTTTCCCACATTTGCTTGCTAAACTTCATTTCTGCCATGCCTACTCGGCTACACTGCAGGCCCCGAGTGATGATATAACTCACAGTTTTCAACACACACACACACACACACACACACACACACACACACACACACACACACACACACACACACACACACACACACACACACACACACACACACACACACACACACACACACACACACACACACACACACACACACACACACACACACACACACACACACACACACACACACACACACACACACACACACACACACACACACACACACACACACACACACACACACACACACACACACACACACACACACACACACACACACACAACCATACACACACACGCGCGCGCACACACACACACGCATACCCACAGACTTGCCGTCTACCACTTACTGTGACTTTGGGTTCTTATCTCTCACACTACTTTCACAAAGCGTACATGTACACTGTACGGAAATTAACACCTCTTAGATACAGTGTATTCATCTGGAGTTAGGAACACTGTCAGTGTTCTTTGCCAGGGGCCACTAATTGTATTCATCCTTACTTCTAATCAGATGTCAAGGATGGAGAAGCACTTACCTTTGCAATTAACAAAGCAAACTACTATAGATGCAATTGAATTTTAGCTGCTCTTCAAGCTCCGCTTTTATGAAACCTTACTTTTTTGGCGTCCATGTAGAATGAACGTGCAGAAGATTAATGCATAGCACTCACTAACTTACCCTATGCACTTAAATAAAAATTCAACGTGATACTCCAATGCTCACTTGGGTAGACATGCAGCCTTGCATATGCAAACCATACTTAAGTGGTATATATACCCAGCCGTATTGTACACTTGTACATCTACCTAGGCACGATGCAAATACACACATATACAGAGTACTACGTGTTCACATGCTCAATGGAATTTTCATTTCAGTGGATAAGGTCAAGTTGAGTGAGTGCAATGCATTAATCTTCTGCCCACGTGGACGCGAGGAAAGTAAGGTTTTACAAAACGATCAAAAGCGGAGCTTGAAGAGCAGCTAAAATTCAATTGCATCGATTGTAGTTTGCTTTCTTAATTGCAAAGGTAAGTGCTTCTCCACCGCATTCTTGACATCTGAAGTAAGGATGAATAGAATTAGTGGGGTAGCTTGCCCACTGGCAAAGAACACTGACAGTTTTCGTAAATATGCCGTATCTAAGAGGTGTTAATTTAGAGCAGGCACTGTACATGAATGTGCACACTTGCATTGTTATTGTTTTATGTGGCTGACAACTTCTCTCAATGCATGTGGGAGCTCCCTTATGAATTGTTAGCCAATAACCCATAGGCATGTGAGCTGTAAAGTTTGCATGTCACTTATTTTAAAAGAGCACACACAAACAGACCAGCAAGAAGGAATTGGTTTTACGAACTACTTACTGTCACAGTACTAAAATTATATCATTTGTTTGTCATTTGCAATTTACTTCTGCATTATTATTCCCAGGTTTTGAGTATCCATGTCCACTATGATGTGGCCCAGATATCCTCCAGGCCTGCCTCTCGCAAGCATGGTGGAGCTCTCAACACAACTGTCATGTGATCGAGATGCCTCTGTCAATATTTCCATCATGCTCACCTGGGTGTGGTGGTTGAGGTTGGAAGTAGCATTACCCCCTGATATGCCATGTTCTCATCCTGCTAGTGTTTTGGTTCAGGTTGGGTAGGGAGAAACCCCACAGCTTTTGATGTTACACACTCATTTCCACAAACGTCAGCACTATTGGATCAAGCCAGCTCTGCCCCTGGGATAGTAGCAAAAATTAAGGGGTCCCTCAAGTGTCTGGAGTTGGGTTGGATGTGTGTACAACTTGCTTTGGAGATGGGGGAATAATTCGAAAGACGGCCTCCCACTATAGCTACTTGTATTTCCATCTCTTCAAAACAAACCGAGAGAGCAGTGACAATTTATATTACGTTTAACCTCATTCGTATTAGATCTTTTGAGAGGGTGTTATCAGCTATATGCTACTTTTGTAACATTTCGCCAGTTAATCATGCACGTAAATGAGTATTGTATAAATCTCTTTTCTAAATGCAAATTAGAATTGTTATTCACACAGCATATGTAACTAATCATTAGCAAGAGAACAAGAAGTGTCTGATTACTGCGTGAATGCACACATACATTACACACATGGTTCTAGGTAGTTGCAGTGCACATGCTATGTGGGCTCCTGTAGAAGGCTATATGTCACGTCGGACAGATTTGGAGGGTTGGGTGCTCGCAAAGGAAGCACTGGTGGACGTCCTACTTCAGCATAGATAGTTCCACCAACCTAAAAGAGCATGGCATGCAGTGAAAGTGATCAATCATCTAACTAGTATTACTACCATGTGCACCAAATTATCAGTAGTTTCAATTTCTTTCTGTGTACCAGTAGGAGGGATGGTGGCTACAGCTATGTTGCCAGAGGACATAGCCTTCTCTCCATCCGCACTTGATAGGTTAGGTTGCCCAATGGTGTTGTCTGTATTGAGGTGATACATGTATGAGAAAGAAACACAACATTAACACAGCTGGTCAACATTTATTTCAATAGCGCACTTCTTACATTTTCTAAATACAATGATCACTACCACCACCACCAGTACTAGTATCACAACTCCAACGCTAACTCCAACTCCACTACCAACAGCAGCTGCTATTTGTGATGGTGATCCGTTCACATTTTCTGGTAGTGAAGAGTTGGTTGAACAAAAAAATAAGGCATGATGAAAGGTTACTGCAGTATTAGTAGTTTGATGTACTGTATATGTATATCTTCATGCACAAAGGTATAAGTTCGTACAAAAAGTTACTCAAAGTCCAAAACATTTAAATGTTCAAGCCTGCAATTATTACAGTGTATTATAGCATAACACAAATAAGCTAACTATATCAAACCATCACTGGCAATGCCACCATAGCATCACATTGATGGAACAAATGCAAGGGTGTTTTAGTACATGCATCCGCCATACTTTATAGAAAAAGGATGTAATTGGGTGAACCAGATCACATGATCTTCAAGTGTCTCATAGCACATCATTTCCTCTTTGCAGTAGTTGGTTGTGATCAAGACAATGCTTGAGGCAATGGCAATTGAATGGTTGTATTATAATGCTGCCATCAGTAAAATTTTAAACATGAAGCAAAACTAAATTCAGCATTAGATGAAGAGTGCTAGTACATTTTTATTTATTCTTAAGACAATTGCGTTGTTTGTCCAACAGGTGAGGTCATTATAACATGAATTAATAGAATGTGAAGCTACGATATATATACTGTAAAGACTATGCTTACATGTATATCTGGACAGCACTTCAACTTTTGTACAGATATTTTACGTTAGCTGACAACACAGCAAGTTTTTTTATTATTTCATTGCTCACTGCAAATAATGGAATTGTATGCCTTCCAACAGACTTTGCTTTAATACACAAACATTAAATATCAGCCGTGCCATTAGTTAGAGCATTGATGTTGAGTTTAGAATTGTTGATTGATTTCCATTCATGGAACACTATGAAATGTACATTCACAAATGCATTGTCAGTGGTCACTGCCATATTCATCTACGCTCTACACAGGCACATCAAGAGTGATGCCTGAATCTGATATATTTCATTCTACTTGTCAACAGACACCAAATATGCCTATCATGGTGTGAACCACTCTAACCCAATCACATGCAATACTGAAGGTGTGATACATGTGTGTGTGGAGGAGGAGGAAAGAAGGGCTGGAAGTGGACAGCAGACATTGATAGTGTGCCATATGCCTGCGTCCATTACAACTGCATGCTAATGAATGAATATAGGATTGTACTCATCAATACAAGTAAGGTGACACGTTTTGTGCAACTAATGCTATCCAAAGCAGAGGACAGAACAATGGAAAGATGGAGTACACATATCTCCTTGCAAGATTAGTTAAATGAAATTCATGAGCTGTTTTTGCTGAAAATGAAGCATTTAGCACTATATAAGCATCTAAATGCCGCACCTATAATAGTATATGAAGCTTAATATCCCTTGTAATCAGGCAGTCAATTAAGGACATAACTGCAATGGCAGTCACCATTAGTACCATACTTAAGCTTCCTTGTGGAAAGAGAACATAATTCTACCATAGCAACACAAAATGGCATATATACACTTGTGTGTGTGTGTACATACATGTATGTGTGTAAGAATGCATGTGTGTGAGAGAGTGCATGTGTACATGTATGTGTGTACATGTGTGTACATGCTCTTGTAGTGTGCATGCGAGTATGTGTGTGTATGTGTCTTCATCTCCATACTAAAACATTAGATGAAAGTCCCTATAGCAATGGGTACATGATCCCTGTTAAGTGTGCACATGTGTTTCAGCATTGCCCCTAAAATTGCACACATACAAACATGCAAACACACACACGCACACACACACACACATACACACACACATACACATTCATATAGCATGCAGCTATGTGTGTTTCTTAGGAACAAAGTATAATGACTGTACGCCCTAATAACTGTATATGTTGATAACCTAATGCCCTCAATGGACAATAGGAGGGACATAGTTTGACAACCAATATCACATATATTCTGCTGTTTGAAGATCTTCCCATAGAACTCCTATGACCATAAACCATGGGATACCAGTGTCAGAGGCATAAATGACTCAAATGGCTCTCCTCCCTCCCCCCCCCCCCCCCTGTCATTGGTCATGAAGACCTAAGGTACAAATGGCTATCACAAGGCATTTATTGTTTCCCTCATTAGCCAGGCTTGGTAGCATTTTATTTGAGATGTGATTATAGAGAGCTGATATGGAGGAGAATGGCTTCACTGTTGTTAAGATATACTTGCAAAGCGGCCAAAATCAAAAGGGTATGGTTGGGAGAGGCTAATTTGAGACACACATCACAAATGTAAACTTATTCAAGGTGCACATGAACAGTCCTCCTAATAGGAGGACTTCAGTCACAGTATATCAAATAAGGGCTTCTTTTCATCACAATGGATCATTATTGGTTGGAAGGTATGCATACATTTTGATGATTATGTATGACACATTATTACAATGTCATAACCAACTGTTGCAGATATTCGGCTGAGTGTGATCACAGGGTGGCTACTAGCTATCATGATAATGAGATCAGGCTGCATGGCAGGGACATGTACCTGACAGTCTACACTTGAGAGCAGTTTGCTCTGGTCAACAACAAAGCCACACAGAGTAAAATTATTAATGTGAAAGCAAATTCTTCCCTCAGTACTGGTGCAGAGGATTGTGAATTGCTTTCCATTGCTTTTAAGCAAGATTTACAGATGCAACATGTTTTAAACACAACTGCCTAAAACCAACTCCTGCCCTTGAACGCAGAACAATAACAATTGAGAAGCTTCAATGTACACCTGACCTGCACATGCTGGATCCAGAATTATCTGACTCAAATGTCCATCAGTGTGACCAATGCAGGCAGTGGTACCGCTTCAACATTGGGCACAGCTGCATTCCTGACACAAGGTGATGCTCAAAATATACTAAATAGCACAGTGTGTCATTTTATCTGTGTGTAAGAACTCATTAATTCATTTTATGTGTGTAATTCTATACTGACGCAGTGTCATGGAGTATAAAAAGATTAAATGCTTATAATTAAATTGTTTATACTTTTGGGAGTCATTTATGCCTAAGCATACATGAGTAGGGAAGACACTAAGTCTCCAGGTATCAATAGCTGACTTCAGACTAAATTATACCTAAGCCTAATAATAATTTTAAGTCTGAGACATTTTAACCAGGGGAGACTCCATTATTCATAGGCACGTATGCAATGTATGCTTAGGTGCCAAGTGCTGGGAGTCATTTTATTACACCTGTGACACAAGCATAAGGGATAGCTTTGAGAGGTGTATCTATTGTCTAAATCTCAAGACATGATTTGACAATCGCTGGCAGTGAAAAGCGAATGTGTGAATAGTGGCATCAAGTGTCAAGACATGAAATTGTCCTAGAGCTGTCACCTGTCAATGCACAGCTTCTAAAATAAATTTTTACCTGCCCAATAATCGAAACAGCATCCAGTTCCTCTTTCAGTATTGACATAATCAAGTATCACTATAATGGACTGAATGGCTCTAACTATTTGTTAATAATGAAGATACCTGTACTAGCCACATGCTCACAACTCATTACTAAATGCTGACCTGATGGAGTTGGTGTTGATGTTGTTGGCAGTGCTGTTGATGGAGCAGAGGTTTGTGGCACTACAAGAATGAAATATAGAGTATTTGTATGATGGAACCATCTCACACATGCAGTATAATTAATGCATTGAACCACACAATGATGGCTAGTGATCTTAGAATGGTATATGATAACGGATTCATGATCTCCTGTTACAAATTCAAGTAACTAGGTATAAGTAACTATGTCTTTACAAACTGATTGTAGTTTATGAATCAAAGATTTTCGTTACAAAGGTACACTGTACTGCAATGACACAACAAAGTTACATTAGTCTTGATTTGGTACTTCCAAATGCACAGTGAGGATTTAAGATAAACCAAAGGAAAGGCAAGAACTTGAAATAATGCAAATATGCCCACCCTAAGCTAATGATCCATCCTTCATTAGTGCATAGACTGCTAACAATTACCAGCTCATATTCACAGTTCAGGCGAAGATTTGATTAAAGCTGAAAAATATTATTTTACCATATTATCCAAAAACATCAGTACAATATTATGAGCTCTATATAACATTTTCCATTTGAAGAAATTGAATTTTATCTTATTAATACCTGTTCTTCCAGTTATTGTTGCAGGACTACTGCTCCCAGCACAGTTGATGGCCATCACTGAGACAGTGTAGACTGTGTTATTGGTCAGTCCAGTGAATGTGTACTGTGGT
This sequence comes from Ephydatia muelleri, assembly GCA_013339895.1. Taxonomy (NCBI): domain Eukaryota; kingdom Metazoa; phylum Porifera; class Demospongiae; order Spongillida; family Spongillidae; genus Ephydatia; species Ephydatia muelleri. The sequence goes on from JABACO010000005.1 coordinate 3,493,458, forward strand.
GCTCCGGTGGATGGGATGGGAACCAGTGTGTTGACACTGTCATTGATACTGACATTATAGCTGGTAGCAGTGAGAACAGATGTCCAGGTCACTGTTAGTTGGTCTAAATAGGTGCTGAGCAATGATGTAATGGTTGGAGCACTTGGAGCAGCTAATACAGATAAAAAGAAATAAATCTCACTAACATCATACTTTCTTTTTTTCCTGCTAGACAAGTAGCACAGGATAAGCTCCTAGGTTACACATGAATGCAAAGTGACCTAGTACATGTAACAGTAGTTGGAGCCATGTATTAATTTCTCTGCTCACATCCTAACCTTATACACTGTACGTACCTGCATGTGTAGTTAGGGGTAAGTGGGGGATAGGGAGTGGCCAGGCATGTGATGCCACACCCAAACATAGAGAGGGCCATGAGCTGAGCCCTTATCCATGCCCTGCCATTAGCCAAACTGGACCAACAATTGGCCAATGCCAGGGCATGGATATGGGCTCAGCTCGTGAGACCCTGTGGCATTGCATGTACTATGTTCCTGCTAAGTGTGGCCAAAGACATTACTGAAGTGCACTGCAAGATTACTGCAGTAAGTCATCTTCCTAACATTTGGATCACTATGCCAACTCTGTGCTGCAGTCATCACTGCCCTGTAAAGTGTTTGCTGTGGTGCAGGTAATCCTTAAAACTAATGTATCGAAATGTCAGAATAAGTCAGTGGTCTATATAATGAAATACACCATCCAGCTGTTAGTATTGAGATTAAGAAACAACATTGAATGGCAAATCCTTCAGGTTACTAACAGCTAAATCTAGGAATGGGTCTGGTCAGTTCTTCTGTGTTTGTCAATTGCAGAAGGTCTGGTTATAGCTGTGATGTGTGAGGTGTGTGTGAGGTGTGTGTGAGGTGTGTGAGGTGTGTGAGGTGTGTGAGGTGGATAATGTGGATATGGTCAAGGTTGTCATGGTACATGAGATATTTTATCTATTCTTTGACAACTCAACAGAAGAGTGTGCCTGTATATAGTAGCTGAACTATAAAAGAGAGAATGTTAAACAAATGGAAATGAATAGACCATTGATTATGTAATGATTGTATAATGATAATTTCTTTTTTCAACTCAGTTTTTAATAAACAACTTAATGCAACTTACATGCCAGTTGTATGTTCAGTGTATCATTGCCAATAAGAGTGCCAATATTGCCATCTCTGCACGTGACTGTGGTTCCATTGAAATATTGAGGAGTAGGTATGGTGAGGACAGAGGTGTAGCATGTTCCACTGATGTTGGTCATCACAGCAGAGAGGTTACCACATGATCCTGGTACTGTATTGAGTGAAGCACCTGTTTGTTGTGAGAGTGTGAGTATGTTTGCAGCAGAACTAGCAGTGGCTGGGCACTGGAAACCAGATCCTGTCCACTGTGTGTAAATAGTAGGAATAGTAGGAGAACTTGAGCTGAAGGCACATGTGTAGGTGATGATGTCTCCAGGACAGAGGAGTGTTCTCATTGGTGGGTAGTTGATGTTAAAGGATGGACAGGCAGCTGTAGTGTACAGTACATGTTTATGCATATGTTGCATTGGAGGTAAAGGTAATAGCAATCAAATATGCTTTAAGCAAGAAATAATCTTACAAACTCAGTAGTTATGCAACGTGCATGGGTATTGTACCACATAAAGAATATCTGCTCAATATGAACTAAGGTACAGTATGAGTGACACCTGTACTGTGCTGGTGACCAGACCCATTGGTGACTAGATCATAGACTATGGAGCAACCCAGATCCCTTGGATACGCAGTGAGTAATGGTGGGTAGACCAGGCCGTACTCAATTACACACGTCGTGCCTGCAGCTTTGAAGTGATGCATGAGGTGGTGAGATGTTTATTAGCCCCCCCCCCCCCCCCCCCCCCCCCCCCCCCACCCGATGGCCTTGCCGGCCATGCTGGAGGTGGTGGTAGTGGCAGTGCCAGGGGCACCACTAGTCCATTATTGCACAAGGGTTGGGTTTGTACAGGAAGTAACTATAGGTAGAAGAAAATGATAATAATTACTTCACCTATAGTTGTCAGATTTAGCAAACCCTAAAACATTCAATGGAGAATGCAATCTTCGCCGATCGACAATGCTGGCAATCAATTATGTCCTAGAAAGTGACATTTCAAATACTTAAAAGTTGGCGGCCTGTCAGGCCAGGTAGACAGGTGGAAGCCTGGCCTGGCGTTCGTCAGCCCTGCCTATACCTAATCATTAGTTCTATTTTTACTCTATGCGTACGGTCGTTACGGAGATACAAGTGTGCAAAATTTCCACTTGCGCCACATGCATTAATCATTGCATGACCTTGTACCGTCCATTCTCCATGTGACCACCCATTCTCCGCAAGCCTTTTTTTTTATTTGTCTGAGTCTACTAGTCAAAGAAGATGAGTTATCACTGCGTATGACGATCGTACCAACTAATGGATCCAAGTAATGTTGCCACCTCCCACGTCGCAGAAGGCTACGTAAGCATCACATGCGCGTAAGGATTTTTTCCCTACTCACTCGCATCACCCTTCGGTACCCACCTTTCTCTATAGTAGTGTATTATAAGCTTTCCCACATTTGCTTGCTAAACTTCATATCTGCCATGCCTACTCGGCTACACTGCAGGCCCCGAGTGATGATATAACTCACAGTTTTCAACACACACACACACACACACACACACACACACACACACACACACACACACACACACACACACACACACACACACACACACACACACACACACACACACACACACACACACACACACACACACACACACACACACCATACACATACACACACACCATACACACACAGCGCTGCTCTTCAAGCTCCGCTTTTATAAAACCTTACTTTCTTGGCGTCCATGTAGAATGAACGTGCAGAAGATTAATGCATTGCACTCACTAACTTACCCTATGCAATGAATTAAAAATTCTACGTGATACTCCAATGCTCACTTGGGTAGACATGCAGCTTTGCATATGCAAACCATACTTAAGTGGTATATATACCCAGCCGTATTGTACACTTGTACATCTACCTAGGCACGATGCATACATGCATACAGAGTACTACGTGTTCACATGCTCAATGGAATTTTCATTTCAGTGGATAGGGTCAAGTTGAGTGAGTGCAATGCATTAATCTTCTGCCCACGTGGACGCGAGGAAAGTAAGGTTTTACAAAACGATCAAAAGCGGAGCTTGAAGAGCAGCTAAAATTCAATTGCATCGATTGTAGTTTGCTTTCTTAATTGCAAAGGTAAGTGCTTCTCCACCGCATTCTTGACATCTGAAGTAAGGATGAATAGAATTAGTGGGGTAGCTTGCCCACTGGCAAAGAACACTGACAGTTTTCGTAAATATGCCGTATCTAAGAGGTGTTAATTTAGAGCAGGCACTGTACATGAATGTGCACACTTGCATTGTTATGTGCCATTTTCGTCACACACACACACACACGCACACACACACACATACACACACATGCACGCACATACACATGCACGCACACACAGAGACTGGCTTGCAGTGACTTTGGGTTCTTATTTCTCACACTGTTTTCACAAAGCCTCATGTACATCAATTTACACACTACATATTTGTCACACACGCACACTCATACACACACAAACAGCACGCACACAAACAAATACACACAAAACACACATGCACACACAAACACACACACAGCTAGACTGCATGGCTTGCACCACTTGTAGTGACTTTTGGTTCTTATTTCTCCACTGTTTTCACAAAGTGTACATCTACATCAATATACACACCTGTTTGCACACTGCATTGTCATGTAAACAGCCTACATATTCATCACACACAACACACACACAACACAAACACAGCACATACTCATGAACACTACACGTGCATTGTAACAGGTATTGAGTCTTGTGCGCAGCACACATTTACAATACACTTGAACACTAACCTGTCTAATGATGGTGCACACCACATACACACATACACACATACACATACATACAAAAAGCACATGTACATTGCATGCAAGGTCGGTTCCGCTGAACTGTTCTCTGCACATGCACTTGCGTTCTATTCCATTGAACTGCTCACATGCATGTCTGAGAGGCCACTAATTCTATTCTCAATTTCTGTACTGGGAGTGAGTTTTTGTCCTCGTAGTGTGTTGCACTCTATTGTTTTATGTGGTTGACAACTTCTCTCATTGCATGTGGGAGCTCCCTTATGACTGGTTCTCTATACATACATGAGACTCACAACACCTTTCACTGATCATGAGAAGGTGTGTAACAATGCTTTTGTATTTCTTTTTAATTACCTAAAATTCTCATCATTCTTTATGCTTCCCCCACTCAGCTTTTGTTCCACTTGCAGTGAATTGTGTCACTTGTTAGGATGTAGATGTAGTGTTACAACTGTCAACCAAATTACTTTGCTGCAATACTCTTCCCTCAGTACACTCATCTAGCATTCTGCACAAGCATTGATTGACCTTCCTAAAAGGGTATGCCAGGGTTGCAATGGTGGAGTTGTTTCTATAGAGCTGGATAATGAATATTGCTACTAACTTGCTACGTTATGTCTGCCTTTCAACATGTAATTCTTTCAATGTTGCATGACGCACTACAATTGTATCTATGGTTGTATGCAGGGGAATTAAATGACTCACAATAAGTACACACTGCATATCCACTTAATGTGCTTCACGTCCAGCCATTGCAATACCCTAGACACTCATTTTATTCCCTGAATGCAACTAGTTTGAAATACAAGACTGTGCTGCCTTTGATAGAAAAATATATACTACGCTGGTAAGAGGTTGTTTTGTTGGAAGGGTGATGTTCCTATGAGAATGGGCTTTGGCGATGACTATGAATGTTCATAGCTATATTATTTTATCATATTATCCAAAAACATCAGTACAATATTTTGAGCTCTATATAACATTTCCCATTTGAAGAAATTGAATTTTATCTTATTAATACCTGTTCTTCCAGTTATTGTTGCAGGACTACTGCTCCCAGCACAGTTGATGGCCATCACTGAGACAGTGTAGACTGTGTTATTGGTCAGTCCAGTGAATGTGTACTGTGGTGCTCCGGTGGATGGGATGGGAACCAGTGTGTTGACACTGTCATTGATACTGACATTATAGCTGGTAGCAGTGAGAACAGATGTCCAGGTCACTGTTAGTTGGTCTAAATAGGTGCTGAGCAATGATGTAATGGTTGGAGCACTTGGAGCAGCTAATACAGATAAAAAGAAATAAATCTCACTAACATCAACTAGTTTAATGTTTTAATACTTTCTTTTTTTCCTGCTAGACAAGTAGCACAGGATAAATTCCTAGGTTACACATGAATGCAAAGGGACCTAGTACGTGTAACAGTAGTTGGAGCCATGTATTAATTTCTCTGCTCACATCCTAACCTTATACACTGTACGTACCTGCATGTGTAGTTAGGGGTAAGTGGGGGATAGGGAGTGGCCAGGCATGTGATGCCACACCCAAACATAGAGAGGGCCATGAGCTGAGCCCTTATCCATGCCCTGCCATTAGCCAAACTGGACCAACAATTGGCCAATGCCAGGGCATGGATATGGGCTCAGCTCGTGAGACCCTGTGGCATTGCATGTAGGCCAAAGACATTACTGAAGTGCACTGCAAGATTACTGCAGTAAGTCATCTTCCTAACATTTGGATCACTATGCCAACTCTGTGCTGCAGTCATCACTGCCCTGTAAAGTGTTTGCTGTGGTGCAGGTAATCCTTAAAACTAATGTATCAAATGTCAGAATAAGTCAGTGGTCTATATAACGAAATACACCATCCAGCTGTTAGTATTGAGATTAAGAAACAACATTGAATGGTAAATCCTTCAGGTTACTAACAGCTAAATCTAGGAATGGGTCTGGTCAGTTCTTCTGTGTTTGTCAATTGCAGAAGGTCTGGTTATAGCTGTGATGTGTGAGGTGTGTGTGAGGTGTGTGTGAGGTGTGTGTGAGGTGTGTGTGAGGTGTGTGAGGTGTGTGTGAGGTGGATAATGTGGATATGGTCAAGGTTGTCATGGTACATGAGATATTTTATCTATTCTTTGACAACTCAACAGAAGAGTGTGCCTGTATATAGTAGCTGAACTATAAAAGAGAGAATGTTAAACAAATGGAAATGAATAGACCATTGATTATGTAATGATTGTATAATGGTAAGTTCTTTTTTCAACTCAGTTTTTAGTAAACAACTTAATGCAACTTACATGCCAGTTGTATGTTCAGTGTATCATTGCCAATAAGAGTGCTAAAATTGCCATCTCTGCACGTGACTGTGGTTCCATTGAAATATTGAGGAGTAGGTATGGTGAGGACAGAGGTGTAGCATGTTCCACTGATGTTGGTCATCACAGCAGAGAGGTTACCACATGATCCTGGCACTGTTTTGAGTGAAGCGCCTGTTTGTTGTGAGAGTGTGAGTATGTTTGCAGCAGAACTAGCAGTGGCTGGGCACTGGAAACCAGATCCTGTCCACTGTGTGTAAATAGTAGGAATAGTAGGAGAACTTGAGCTGAAGACACATGTGTAGGTGATGATGTCTCCAGGACAGAGGAGTGTTCTCATTGGTGGGTAGGTGATGTTAAAGGATGGACAGGCAGCTGTATTGTACAGTACATGTTTATGCATATGTGTAAATAGTTGCATTGGAGGTAAAGGTAATAGCAATCAAACATGCTTTAAGCAAGAAATAATCTTACAAACTCAGTAGTCATGCAACATGCATGGGTATTGTACCACATAAAGAATATCTGCTCAATATGAACTGAGGTACAGTATGAGAGACACCTGTGCTGTGCTGGTGACCAGACCCATTGGTGACTAGACCATAGACTATGGAGCAACCCAGATCCCTTGGATACGCAGTGAGTAATGGTGGGTGGACCAGGCCGTGCTCAATTACACACGTCGTGCCTGCAGCTTCGAAGTGATGCATGAGGTGGTGAGATGTTTATTAGGCCCCCCCCCCCCCCCCCCCCCCACCCGATGGCCTTGCCGGCCATGCTGGAGGTGGTGGTAGTGGCAGTGCCAGGGGCACCACTAGTCCATTATTGCACAAGGGTTGGGTTTGTACAGGAAGTAGCTATAGGTAGAAGGAAATGTTACTAATTACTTCACCTATAGTTGTCAGATTTAGCAAACCCTAATACATTCAATGGAGAATGCATTCTTCGCCGATCGACAATGCTGGCAATCAATTACGTCCTAGAAAGTGACATTTCAAATACTTAAAAGTTGGCGGCCTGTCAGGCCAGGTAGACAGGTGGAAGCCTGGCCTGGCGTTCGTCAGCCCTGCCTATACCTAATCATTAGTTCTATTTTTACTCTATGCGTACGGTCGTTACGGAGATACAAGTGTGCAAATTTTCCACTTGCGCCACATGCATTAATCATTGCATGACCTTGTACCGTCCATTCTCCATGTGACCACCCATTCTCCGCAAGCCTTTTTTTTTTTTTTTTTTTTTTGTCTGAGTTTACTAGTCAAAGAAGATGAGTTATCACTGCGTATGACGATCGTACGAACTAATGGATCCAAGTAATGTTGCCACCTCCCACGTCGCAGAAGGCTAGGCTACGTAAGCATCACATGCGCGTAAGGATTTTTTCTCTACTCTCTCGCATCACCCTTCGGTACCCACCTTTCTCTATAGTAGTGTATATTATAAGCTTTCCCACATTTGCTTGCTAAACTTCATATCTGCCATGCCTACTCGGCTACACTGCAGGCCCCGAGTGATGATATAACTCACAGTTTTCAACACACACACACACACACACACACACACACACACACACACACACACACACACACACACACACACACACACACACGCACACACACACACACACACACACACCATACACATACACACACACCATACACACACACACACAGCGCTGCTCTTCAAGCTCCGCTTTTATAAAACCTTACTTTCTTGGCGTCCATGTAGAATGAACGTGCAGAAGATTAATGCATAACTTACCCTATGCAATGAATTAAAAATTCTACGTGATACTCCAATGCTCACTTGAGTAGACATGCAGCTTTGCATATGCAAACCATACTTAAGTGGTATAAATACCCAGCCGTATTGTACACTTGTACATCTACCTAGGCACGATGCAAATACACACATATACAGAGTACTACGTGTTCACATGCTCAATGGAATTTTCATTTCAGTGGATAGGGTCAAGTTGAGTGAGTGCAATGCATTAATCTTATGCCCACGTGGACGCGAGGAAAATAAGGTTTTACAAAACGATCAAAAGCGGAGCTTGAAGAGCAGCTAAAATTCAATTGCATCGATTGTTGTTTGCTTTCTTAATTGCAAAGGTAAGTGCTTCTCCACCGCATTCTTGACATCTGAAGTAAGGATGAATAGAATTAGTGGGGTAGCTTGCCCACTGGCAAAAAACACTGACAGTTTTCGTAAATGTGCCGTATCTAAGAGGTGTTAATTTAGAGCAGGCACTGTACATGAATGTGCACACTTGCATTGTTATGTGCCATTTTCGTCACACACACACACACACACACACACACACACACACACACACACATACACACACACACATACACACACACATGCACGCACACACAGAGACTGGCTTGTACCACTTGCAGTGACTTTGGGTTCTTATTTCTCACACTGTTTTCACAAAGCCTCATGTACATCAATTTACACACTACATATTTGTCACACACACATACACACACAAACAGCACTCACACAAACAAACACACACACACACACATGCACACACAAACACACACACAGACTGCATGGTTTGCACCACTTGTAGTGACTTTGGGTTCTTATTTCTCCACTGTTTTCACAAAGTGTACATCTACATCAGTATACACACCTGTTCGCACACTTGCATTGTCATGAAATTGCCTACCATATTTGTCACACACACACACACAACACAAACACAGTACATACTCATGAACACTACACGTGCATTGTTACAGAAATTGAGTCTTGTGCACAACACTAACCTGTCTAATGATGGTGCACACCACATACACAAAGCACATGTACATTGCATGCAAGGTTGGTTCCGCTGAACTGTTCTCTGCACATGCACTTGCGTTCTATTCCATTAAACTGCTCACATGCATGTCTGAGAGGCCACTAATTCTATTCTCAATTTCTGTACTGGGAGTGAGTTTTTGTCCTCGTAGTGTGTTGCACTCTATTGTTTTATGTGGTTGACAACTTCTCTCATTGCATGTGGGAGCTCCCTTATGACTGGTTCTCTATACATATATCATGCAACATGAGACTCACAACACCTTTCACTGATCATGAGAAGGTGTGTAACAATGCTTTTGTATTTCTTTTTAATTACCTAAAATTCTATTCTTTATGCCTCCCCCACTCAGCTATTGTTCCATGCCACTTGCAGTGAATTGTGTCACTTGTTTCTAACAACTAGGATGTAGATGTAGTGTTACAACTGTCAACCAAATTACTTTGCTGCAATACTCTTCCCTCAGTACACTCATCTAGCACTCTGCACAAGTGCTCCATGCATTGATTGACCTTCCTAGAAGGGTATGCCAGGGTTGCAATGGTGGAGTTGTTTCTATAGAGCTGGATAATGAATATTGCTACAAACTTGCTACGCTATGTCTGCCTTTCAACATGTAAGTCTTTCAATGTTGCATGACGCACTACAATTGTATCTATGGTTGTATGCAGGGGAATTACATGTCTCACAATAAGTACACACTGCATATCCACTTAATGTGCTTCACGTCCATCCATTGCAATACCCTAGACACTCATTTTATTTCCTGAATGCAACTAGTTTGAAATACAAGACTGTGCTGCCTTTGATAGAAAAAGATGTACTACGCTGGTAAGAGGTTGTTTGTTGGAAGGGTGATGTTCCTACGAGAATGGGCTTTGGCGATGACTATGAATGTTCATAGCTACCTGTATTAATGCAGATTGTGGTAGGTCAGGGCCGGTGGTAACTAAGCAAGTAGTAAAAATATTCATATTTGTTTGAGTATGCCACACAGCCGAGAGAAAAAACAAACAAACGAAACTCTCAAATGGCTGGACTCGAAGAAAACAAACTGAGAGGTACAGATACTGAGAATAGAATCAGTGACCTCATGAGCTGTTCAATAGAATATAATGCAGATTAAGAGGGAAAGACTGTGTGTGCGCGTATGTGTGTGTGCATGTGTGTGTGTGCCATCACTATTATATTAGTGAGTAATGTATTGTTGCATGGTCACCATGAGGGCATGTACATGTATTCTGCATGTGTGAACTGAAAACTGAAATAAGAGGCCGGCCAAAGTCATGAGCATAGCGAACATAGAGAGGTTTAGCAAGGGTTATGCCAAATACGAAAGTTTTATTTTACACCTTCTCAGAGAAGGGTGATATGAGTGTGTAGGAAGTTAAAGCCTTAAGCGTCTCGTGCTGCATACATTATGTACAGAGAACCAGCCATAAGGGAGAGTGTTGTCAACCACATGCAATGATATTATGTGTTGAGCATAAGATTCCTTTTACATAGCAATGCAAGTGTACTGGACGTGCGTGGTGTGTGTGTGTGTGTATGTGTGTGTGTGTGTGTGTGTGTTTGTGTGTTTCTGACAAATATGGTATACCGGCTGTTTACA
>JABACO010000005.1:3506695-3556695 GCA_013339895.1 Ephydatia muelleri
TAGTATGAAGTGTTGAAAATAGGAGTTATCCGTTGGGAAGTTATAGCGATTCATACGCGATGCATTTTTATAACATTTTAACCGTGGGGCAATTTTCGCGGAAACTGTCCCATATAGATATAACACATAGGGATTGGCAACACCAGGCTCTCAATGGTAATAGGCTTGTTTCGGATGTAACCCCTTAACCGCGGATTAAATACTAATTGACTAATATTGCGGCTTAAAGATGGCTTTGTCGACTGCTGATACTGACGAGGAAAACCTTGTGTTAAGCGCCGTACGAAGCGTTATGGACAAGTACAGTGGGTGTGAATCTGTTCTAGCTGAATTTATGCAGATATGAGAAGGAGCTGGTCAGCAGGCATTTGGTAAAACTGGTTAAAAAGATCCGTAAAGAAATAAGCTTGAATAGAAAAAAGGCATTCAGATGGTTTTTTGTCTTATCTATTAATACTAGCTCTCACTGATTTGTGGAATGCCTTGTTTTCTGAGCTTCAATTTCACGCGCCATTAACGTATTACGAGGATCCTCGAAGTAATAAGTTAATGGCGCGTAACGCCCGGGAAGTATGCAATTACTTTGCACACTTGTATCTCCATAACGGATAAAGCAAAAATTAACGAACAGAACAAATCAATAGCGGTAGGACCCTTCTACATGGGTACCTATTTTGAACCGATTTGGACACTCCTACCTGAAGATGTGGCTGTTTTGAACCCTACGGGGTATCGGACCTTGTAACGTCGGTACCCCGCACGTGTAAGACACCAAAATGGATTTTCACATATAGTAATGGTGTGGTATGTTGTATTAAAAATAGGAACCCGATAGCGTTAATATTTCGGAAGATATATCGTTTTGAATTTTATGTTATAAAATATAATCCACAAGACCCATTTTCGTATAGAACGTTCCATATGTAAATAGTTGCATTGGAGGTAAAGGTAATAGCAATCAAACATACTTTTTAAGCAAGAAATAATCTTACAAACTCAGAAGTCAACATGCACGGGTATTGTACCACATGAACAATACGAACTAATGTACAGTATGAGTGACACCTGTGCTGTGCTGGTGACCAGACCCATAGGTGACTGGACTATATAGACTATGGAGCAACCCTTGGATACGCAGTGAGTAATGGTGGGTAGACCAGGCCGTGTTCAATTACACACGTCGTGCCTGCAGCTTCGAAGTGATGCATGAGGTGGTGAGATGTTTATTAGGCCCCCCCCACCCGGTGGCCTTGCCGGCCATGCTGGAGGTGGTGGTAGTGGGAGTGCCAGGGGCACCACTAGTCCATTACTGCACAAGGGTTGGGTTTGTACAGGGAGTAGCTATAGGTAGAAGGAAATGTTATTAATCTATAGTTGTCAGATTTAGCCAACCCTAAAACATTCAATGGAGAATGCACGCTTCGCCGATCGACAATGCTGGCAATCAATTACGTCCTAGTAAGTGACATTTCAAATGCTTTTTAAAAAGTTGGCAGCCTGTCAGGGCCAGGCAGACAGGTGGAAGCCTGGCCTGGCCTGGCCTTCGTCAGCCCTGCCTATACCTAATCATTAGTTCTATTTCTATCCATACGGCCGTTAAGGAGATACAAGTGTGCAAATTTTCCACTTGCGCCACATGCATTAATCATTGCATGACCTTGTACCGTCCATTCTCCATGTGACCACCCATTCTCCGCAAGCCTTTTTTTTTTATTTGTCTGAGTCTACTAGTCAAGAAGATGAGTTATCACTGCGTATAACGATCGTACGAACTAACGGATCCAAGTAATGTTGCCACCTCCCACGTCGCAGAAGGCTACGTAAGCATCCCACTGCGCGTAAGGATTTTTTCCTACTCACTCGCATCACCCTTCGGTACCCACCCTTCCCAAGTAGTGTATTATAAGCTTTCCCACATTTGCTTGCTAAGCTTCATTTCTGCCATGCCTACTCGGCTATACTGCAGGCCCCGAGTGATAATATAACTCACAGTTTTCAACACACACACACACACACACACACACACACACACACACACACACACACACACACACACACACACACACACACACACACACACACACACACACACACACACACACACACACACACACACACACACACACACACACACACACACACACACACACACACACACACACACACCACACACACACACACCACACGCACACACGCACGCACGCACGCACGCACGCACACACACACACACACACACGCGCACACACAGACTTGCCTTGTACCACTTACAGTGACTTTGGGTTCTTATTTCTCACACTACTTTTACAAAGCGTACATGTACAGTGTATACGGAAATGAACACCTCTTAGATAAGGAGAGAAAATAAGGCATACAGTGTATTCACACTGTAAGTGTTCTTTGCCAGGGGCCACTAATTGTATTCATCCTTACTCAAGTTCTAATCAGATGTCAAGAATGCAGTGGAGTAGCACTTACCTTTGCAATTAACAACTATCGATGCAATTGAATTTTAGCTGCTCTTCAAGCTTCGCTTTTATAAAATCATATACAGTTATTAGGGAAGGGTGTGTACTAAAGGGTGAGTAGGAAAAAATTCCTTACACGCGTACTGCCTTCCGCGACAGGGAGGTGGCAACAATCATCAGACTGTCAACCATTCACCTGCATCAGTTAGTTCGGTACGATCGTCATACGAAGCGATAACTCATCTTCTTTGATCCGTATAGACACAGACAAAGACAATTAAAAAAATAAAAAAATGTTGCGAACGGCTATAGATCAGTTTACATGTAAGGTGGAGAATGGGGAAACAAGGAAGTGATTAATATTCATGTGGATTGGGAGAATGGAGCTAGTGTCTGCGAATTGAGCGGGAAATGTGCATTAACTTTGCACAGCCAGATATTATCTCTGGCACAGCTGTATCTCAGTAACGGATAAAGTAATGAACAGAACAAATTAATGGGTATAGGACCTCTCCAAATTTGAAGCGATTTGATGACGGTGGGATGGAGACGGGCGTGCATCGCATTGTCGCATTCGGAGGACAAAACAGCGCGTTACGATGTGGACACAAATCTGAACTAAATATCATTATATCAAAGCTAACTGTAGGATACTTACCGTTCGCTCCACAAATGACATAGAGCCAGAGAACACACGACCACTGCAAAAGGAAAACACACACATATTCACACACACATACACACACACACACACACACACACACATACACACACGCACGCACGCACGCACGTACGCACGCGCGCGCGCACGCACGCACGCACACACGCACACGCGCGCGCACACACGCACACACACACACGCACACACACACACACACACACACACACACACACACACACACGCGCGCGCTTTAATAGCTTATTACGGAACAATGTAACAAGGTAAGTAATGCAAAGGTTGAATAATAATACTGTACGAGTGATTGTATAAATGCTCCCAACCCCCAGACCATAGAGCTATCATCGGGTGAATAATTGACAGTATCCCACGTCACGTAGATGCCTTACCATCCGGTTAGCTGCTGTTCAAAGCTACACAGCCATAGTAATTTTCTGTATCGGATATGCATGTGACATATGCCAATCCATAGATATACTATCTATGGCCAATCATTATACGAGGATCCATGCAATCATTTTAAAGCGTCGTACGAAGCATTATGGACAAGTACAGTGGGTGTGAATCTGTTCTAGCTGAATTTATGCAGATATGAGAAGGAGCTGGAAAGCAGGCATTTGGTAACTTTTGCCAAAAACTGGTTAAAACGATGCGTAAAGAAATAAGCTTGAATAGAAAAAGACATTCAGATGGTTATTCGTCTTATCTATTAATACTCTCACCGATTTGTGGAATGCCTTGTTTTCTGAGCTTCACTTTCCTGCAATTAAAGTCGTACGCATCGCAATGCAAAGCGTCAATAGACAAGTCTTTAATCTTGTTCTGTTACACTACAAATCAGCTGGACAAGAATGTCAACCTGCAGCAAAGTGTAGAGTCGCCATGGGTTGTGAAGAGGAAAATGCATTACGTTATGCCAGCGGATATGTAGCACTGAAAACCATGAGAGAATTGAAAAAAAAAAAAGGCTTCTGAATTTGTAGATTGCCTATCCAATATGGCTGTAATTGGGAACGAAAGTAGCTTTTATGCGTATACTACTGAGTGGATTAAGAGTGTGGATCGAGGTGGACTATTCAGTGTCAATGATGCCTGCTTTCGTTTGTTCCGATCTATTGAATGTGTCACACAATTAAGTCTGCCTTACTTTACCCAAAGCTACCTACATGTATCTGATGGCAAAATAGAGTATTGAAAGGAATTATTGATGACGAAGATGTTCAATTCAATTGGTCCGTAGATATTGAAGATGAAAATCATTCAGCAGAGCTTCGTCATATACTTGTTCAGAAGTGGATAACCATACGAGGGTTTGGAATTGCATCACTTTGGCTAGAGGAGTACAAGCGTGCATCAAAGCAGACTACCAAAAGGAAGAAGGCACTTAGAAAAGAACTGGCAAAGAGAGATTAAATGTGTACTCATACATAAATAAAGAAGGCAGTTAGCAAACTATAACTTTTATATACATGTATATGTGTATGCCGAAACATGTATTTGATCAGTATTCATATTTGCCGAGGTCTTTTAGGCAGTGGGACGTCTTCAATAACTTCAGTGCCATGAAAAAGACGTGATTAAAACATGAACTTGTCCGCTGACTCATTGCACTGTACCTGCTTGACACGAATTTGCGTTTTGTATAAATGACAGTGTAGCTTCATGAGTGCAGGATAACATATCTGTTAAGTTTCTTTTTCAAGTGTCCGTACTTAACATGTTTAAGTCTGAACTTGCGTAGCATCTCAGCGTCCTAAAACGAGCGAAAAGAATACATGCATGTGTAGCATGACAGTATACGGACACATTGTGTAGCATGACAGTATACGGACACATAGTAATCTAGTGCATGCTTGTAAAGGTGTTAAATAGATGCACGCGCGATGGGTGCATATATGTTGAGTTACTGTGTGTTGAAGTGAGTTGTTGTTCACTGTTGTTGTGCAACTATAATCAAGTTGACTCTGTTACAAGTGGCGTAGTCGGCAGGATCATCTCAAATGGCATCGCGTCCTTTAGTGTTACCCGATAGTTTCTCTGGAGAAGGGAACTGGTCTCAGTGGATCTACCACTTCGAGAACGTAGCCGAGGTAAATGAGTGGGAAGATGCGAAAAGGGTACTCTGGCTGAAGGTGCGCTTGACCGGGCGTGCGCAAATTGCGTATCAGCAGTTGTCCGACATAACAAGGGCCAACTACGGTGATACGAAAAAGGCACTTAAGGAGCGTTTCGAACCCGCTAGTCAGACCGCACGATATCTAGCAGAGTTTGGAAATCGACGGAAGAAAAAGACCGAAGGCTGGGCGGATTTCGCGGAAGACTTGCGATCGTTAGTAGAGAAGGCGTACCCGGCTCTCCAGGAAGAAGCAAAGGCTCAGATTGCTCTTTCACACTACCTAAGACATTTGGATCAGCCGATGACTTCTTTCAGTGTGAAGCAAAGAACACCTAAGTCCTTGGATGAGGCAGTAAGCGCGACTCTGGAAATAGAATCGTATCAAATTGGACTGCCGAAGATTGAGTCCGACGCTGTGGGCGTACCTCTTATGGACAGCAAAACACATCCTGAAGTGGAAGAGGCCGAGATCGGTACAGTGGCTTCGCGTTCGTCGTCGCAGTTGCAAGACGGTTTGGTCCATCAGTTGCTACAGCGTCTGGACAAAATTGAACACGAACTTCGAAGACCCGAGCGGGAGCGTGATGAAAAGGCATCTGATGGGCAGCGAAGTCCTCGCTCCGCAACTTGCTGGAACTGTGGTCGACGGGGGCATGTGAGTCGGGAGTGTTACAAGAAGCAAAGGCATCAGGAAAACTCCAAACCCTCCGCGCAGTGAGCCAACGCCCCGAGGGAAATGAAAACAAGGCTCAACTAATCGGTATTTCTACTCTTTCACACACTTTCACAGTCACGGGGCAGCTAGGACAGGGGACAGCTTCGCTAATCGTGGACACTGGGGCTGGGATTACACTACTTCGACGGGACGTTTGGAAAGGAGACTTAAATGGAAAACTGCTTCCCTGGTATGGCTGCAAACTGGTAGGTGCCAACGGAGGCACACTAAATGTTGTTGGAATGGTCAGAGCGATGCAACTTGGACTTGGGGGTAAAATGTTTGCAGTAGATACAGTGATTGTGGAGTCGTTAACAAGTGAAGGTATCTTAGGTCTTGACTTTCTAGAAAAATATGAGTGTATCATTGATGCAGCAAATGGAGTACTCACCTTGGGCGACAGTGGCTTACACATTCAACTCCAAAAAGCGACACGGAGCAAATCAACAGAGCCAGCGCTACCAGTACACGTTTGTCTCGATGACACCATAGTCATCCCACCACGAAGCGAAGTACTTACTTTTGCAACAACTTCTGCAGATGTACGAGGGACATGGCTTGTAGATGAGCAGACCACCAAGAATAATGTTGCAGTACGTGTAGCAAGGGCCATTGTGCATCCTCAGGACAGCAAAGTTCCGGTTTGCCTCCTCAACCCCAGGGATGTACCTGTTACAATGTACAAGGGCATGACAATTGGGGAAATAGAGGAGCTACGCAGCAACGATGTTCCTGTGGACAATGTGCAAAAGGCCAACACTGTGACTAAACTTGATCCAAAGAAAAGGCAGATGCGTCTCTCTCTGGCGGAAACAATTGGAGCACATGTCTCTAAAGAAGAACAAGTACAGTTTTCCAATCTTCTTCTGGAGTATGGTGACATATTCGCCTCAAGCAGCACTGATTTGGGTCGAACTGGTGCCTTGAAACACTGCATCAAGACTGGGGATTCAAACCCCATTAGCCAACCAGTCCGTCGTTTACCACCACATCGAAAGGAGCAAGTGAATAAACTTCTACATGAAATGCAGGAGAATGACATCATTCATCCATCCAGTAGTCCATGGGCATCACCAATTGTGCTGGTGCAGAAGAAAGATGGGAGTGTGCGGTTTTGCATCGACTACAGGAAACTTAATGCAGTCACTACGAAAGATGCCTATCCGTTACCGCGCATTGATGACACTCTCGACACTCTATGTGGTTCCAAGTGGTTCAGCACCCTTGACTTGCTGTCAGGATACTGGCAAGTAGAGATGTCACCAGAAGACCGACATAAAACTGCATTCTGCACCCCACAAGGCTTGTTCGAATTTAAGGTCATGCCCTTTGGTCTGTGCAATGCTCCGGCCACATTCCAACGGTTGATGGACCTGGTGTTGGCAGGTCTGCAGTGGTCCAAATGCCTTGTATATCTGGATGATGTAATCCTGTTAGGTACAACATTTGGGGAACACCTGGATAATATCAGAGCAGTGTTTGACCGTATTCGACAAGGGGGGCTTAAGCTACGAGCAGACAAGTGTTGTTTTTTGCAGAGGAATGTTAAATATCTTGGTCACCTGGTAGGAGTTGATGGATTGCAAGTAGATCCTGACAAAGTGGGAAAAGTGGCATCCTGGCCTGTACCTCAATCTGCTCAGCAAGTTCAACAGTTTCTTGGCTTTGCCAATTATTACAGAAGGTTCATTCAGGGATTTGCTGAAGTGGCTAAGCCACTACATCGCCTAAAGGAACATGCTGTAAACTTCAGTTGGACTGCGGAGTGTCAAGAGGCATTTGAAAACCTTCGTAGTCGACTGACAAGGGCACCAATACTGGCCTTTCCGGATTATACATTGCCATTCGTATTGGATACAGATGCCAGTGATCTGGGGATTGGTGCTGTACTCTCACAAGTCTCTTCCCTTGGACAAGAACAGGTGGTGGCATATGGCAGTCGTCTGCTAAGCAAAGCTGAGCAAAATTACAGCGTTACACGCAGAGAGTTGCTGGCTGTTGTAACATTCACCCGACTATTTAGACCTTACCTGTTGGGTAGACGCTTCACCGTCCGGACAGATCATAGCTCTCTTCAATGGATTCAAAACTTTAAAGAACCTGAGGGACAGCTTGCAAGATGGCTGGAGCAGTTACAGGAATACGACTTTGAAGTTATCCACCAGAAGGGAAGAAATCACAACAACGCAGATGCCCTTTCAAGACTTTCGGAGGGTGATAGTCCTCAAAGTAACAACATCACAGTTGTAAGCATCGATAGCCCAGTAGTAGAGAAGAGAAAGGTAATGAGAGAAGAACAACTACAGGATGATGTTGTGGGACCGGTGTTGAAGGCTGTAGAAAGTGACCTGTTACCCAAAAAAGATGAGTTGAAACAATTTTCAATTGGGACTCGTCGTCTATTTCAACTATGGGATCAGCTGAAAGTTAAAGGTACCAATGTCTCAAAGAAAGATAGTTTTGGCAGACCTTCATGAAGGCGTGACTGGCGAACACCTGGGTCAAGAGAAGACCTTAATGAAGTTGAAAGAGCGTTTCTACTGGCCTGGACACTGGAACGATGTGCAAAATTGGTGCAATACTTGTGCAGCATGCATCTCCAGGAAAACACCAGCGCCTAAGCAGAGAGCCAGTCTTCAATCTATCCTGGTTGGCCAGCCAATGCAGCTTGTGGCAGTTGACATCCTTGGTCCACTTCCAGAGAGCGGAAATGGAAACTCCTACATTCTGGTAGTAGGTGACTACTTCACTCGCTGGATGGAAGCATACCCCATCCAAAACTAGGAGGCAGTCACAGTTGCGCAAAAGCTAGTGGATGAGATATTCTGCCGCTTCTCGGTACCAGAACAGTTGCACTCGGACCAAGGTCGCCAGTTTGAATCAGCGGTGATTAAGGAGATCTGTAACCTGCTTCATATTGAAAAAACTAGAACCACAGCATATCACCCACAGTCAGATGGACTTGTAGAACGATTTAACCGAACCTTGCTGAGTATGCTTACTACCTGTGGAAGAAGTCACCCTTTTGAATGGGAGGACCACATTAGGAAAGTTTGCTTTGCCTACAACACGAGTGTCCAGGCGACAACAGGCTATTCACCCTTCTTCCTGATGTTTGGTAGACAGGCCAGACTTCCTATTGATCTCATGTATGGAACTGAATGTGGAAACTCTGTTACTAAAACTGTTCCAGAGTATGTGACCAAGCTGAGTGAAGCGTTTGTAGAAGCTTATGCTGCTGTTCATGATACAATGGGGGCAAAGCTGCAGAGACAGAAAGAATTTTAAAACAAAAAAGTCCATGGTGATCCACACAAACCTGGTGATTTTGTTCTGTTATTCAATCCAGCTGTTCCTAAGGGTGGATCACGGAAGTTTCATAGCCCCTGGACTGGTCCTTTTAAGATTGTGGAGAGAGTGTCTGAAGCCACATACCACATCCAGAACACAGTCGATGGGAAGACCTCCATAGTACACTTTGACCGTCTGAAGAGATGCAGGCCGGATATTCGAACAAATATTAAACAGACGAAAAAAGATAATTCTTCTAAATGTGGGTCAACAGCAGGCAAAGATCCTCCTGGCACACACATGGAACTGCTAGATGATGACCAACCTACACATGTTCCAGAACATCCTCAACCTAATGCTGTACTGAATGAAGATCCGGAACCAGAAGAAGGTCCAGAACAAGATGATGATGATCCTCACATTATTGTCCCACAACCTGGAACTGCTACCCGTTACCCCACACGTCAAAGACGTGCACCAGATTATTACTAGAATACGGGACGTATTCTCATAAAGGGACGCTGTGTAGCATGACAGTATACGGACACATTGTGTAGCATGACAGTATACGGACACATAGTAATCTAGTGCATGCTTGTAAAGGTGTTAAATAGATGCACGCGCGATGGGTGCATATATATTGAGTTACTGTGTGTTGAAGCGAGTTGTTGTTCACTGTTGTTGTGCAACTATAATCAAGTTGACTCTGTTACACATGTCTACGATAGGGTGATAGTTAAAGCTTATTTTCTCCAAAACGATACATTATAAATGTGTAGAACAAAAACAGGGGCACATTTTAATCACTATTTCGTATTGAGGACAAATATGTTTACTAAGGTCAAAACAGGTACCACCGTCAATAGACACGTGGCGGGTACGAGTATCATTAAAGCTTATTTTCTCCAAAACGGTACACTATAAATGTGTAGAACAAAAACAGGGGCACATTTCAATCACTATGTCGTTTTTAGGAAAAACCTCTTCCGAGCAAATATGTTTACTAACGTCAAAACAGGTACCACCATCAATAGACACGTGGCGGGTACGAGTATCTACAACAATCTTATTTCGAGTCGAAAACTTCCAGATCAGCAAGAAAGGCACGTAGGAACAACATTATAATGCAATAAGGGCTCATGTTCTCAACATCTACTCGTACACGGACACCACGGATACAAGCAGTAAAGTCGCACATAGGCCTACAAGTACAACTCACCCGTTGCACACAATTCCATGCACTCTCTCTCTTTCAAATAACTATAAATATCTCCCTCAAATAGATACTGCCAGATCAGCTTCCTGTACCTCACTCAGACTGCAACGATTTTCTGTATGTATTCAGCTGACCTTCCCTCACGATTACAATAATTAAGCGAAACGAGCCTATAACACGGAAGTGACGTCACGCCGTACATTTAGGTTGCCCGTTGCCAATCCCTAATAATCTAGTCGCTATCGGGTACTCAGTATAGCCCTCATATTAGCCCTTACAAGGTTCAGATTGAGCCGGCCATACAGCTCTGATAGAACGGCAGACTTGGGCCTTGATGATGTTATCGCTAGGCGAGAGGCTAGACTCGAAAATGACTCCATAGCCTCTTTCCCTCATGCGCCATACGACTCTACCACAAGAGGGATACATAACCAACCTAACTCACTGCACTTCACATCGTTGGCCTCATGCTTTCTGAGCTCAGTGGCTTGCGCAGCTGCTCCAGCAGCTACTCCCGCTTCAGACATAATGTTTGAGTTCAGCGGAGAGGTAACTGATATGTCGCAGGCTGCCGTTTTCCCCAGAGCCCAGTTGGAAATGAGGACATCTGCAGGACGAGAGTGGCTGTGATCTGGTGTAAGGTTGCAGCCAGCTTCTACTTGTACACTAAAGTGGGCTCGCCTACATGTTTCTGCCAATATGTCCCTCAACCTGTTGTGGCGGAATACCACATCCCCACCCCGCTTACAAGTAGTGGCATGATGCCCTAGGGGATCCAACATTTGGATTTTGCACAGATTATTGTGCATGCACCTGCTGTTATGAAATTATCATTCCACACTCCCCTTCCTCGCTCTCCAATCTAAACACACAAACGCATGCACACACATGCACACACACACACACACACACACACACACACATACACACACCAACACACACACACTCACACACACACACACACACACACACACACACACACACACACACACACAGTTTCCTGGTTTCTCACATACATTATAAACAGAAGTCTGTAAATGTTTACAAACATTGTAGTAAACGTTGTCTAACATACAAATGTTGTGTTTTCTAGGGCCAGGAATTGCATAGTACACATCAATACAATATTTAGACACATGCACAAATCGGTTATAAACTGTAATCAGCAATATTTCAAACAGCAATACCAAATGTGCCAATATGATAAATGCTGTTATGGAATTTGACATTAAACATTTAGTACTACTAATACATATGTTTGCACACACACTGCACAACAGTGTATCTGTGATCAAGCGGCATTGGATGGAACAACTGCAGCCCAGTCCAATTACTATTAGAATCAATAACTGTAACATGCAAAGCTGCAAGCATTTCTTACAACGCGTCTTGTCTCATAAATGCTACACTATACGGGTATAAATTATTTTAGCACTGCTGTAATTAAATGTATAGGGTAGCACTACTAGCATTCTCAAAAGTCTGTTATAAGGTAATTTGCATCACAGATAAAGAAAAGTACTCACAATGCAGAGGAATATTGTCCAATGATGAATACTATTGAGAGCTCTGTTAATCAGTAAGGCAGTATTGCACATCTCCATAGGAGCTGTGCATTTAGTCCCTAGTGTATTGTCACAAATTTACCTTATTTACTTTGTTCTGTGCTAAATAGTTACTTTGTGGCAAAGCCAGGATGTTTATGTTGGTATGTAACTTGGATCAACTTGAACTTTGCGCAATGAACTTACAAAGACCATCATTATTTGAACAAGAGAAATGTTGAACTCATCAAGCCTATTGAAGTTGCAACAGTACACATCAGCCAGCCACAAATTACTAAATGTATAGATATTTAAGCTACATCTTTGTTCAGTTGACCTCGATCACTGCACATAGTAAACGTTAGCCATTTTAAGTATATAAGTGCTCCATAGCCATTACTTGTCTTTCTCAATGTTGCACATGTATGTACTTGCGTATTTTTACTGCATTAAGAATTAATCAATGAAATCTTTAGCATCATTGATTAGTATTTTTTTTAGAAAAGGTGAGCCTTGAAGACCTGGTTGTAATGTGTGCAAATTGTATTAAATTGCTGCAGTTATTGCTACTGTTGCAAAGATTGCTTACAGTAGTAGATAAGTTTCAGAAATGCTATTAGGATTTTGATCATATTTGATTACTGAAATATTCTGAAGTATGCCTTATTCAAAGTGCCCTCTAGTGATTGAGGCATTGTCTGTTTTTTGCTTTTTACACTTCTCTTTCATTTGTAGCTAATCGAAATGATATTGTGCTCCCAAGTGTAGTGACTGGTATGATTGAAAGTACAACTTGGTTACACACCTCTCCCTAATTCCACCAGCCTGCCAGCAGAAGGAGAGGAGAAACATCCACTGTGGTACACATCTATTGTATCATGGTACCATGGCAACCTTTGGACAATACATGTACAAAGCAAGCCTTATAACACCTGACATCAGATATTAACATTACTATTCACATTCACTGCTTCTATGACACATTTGAAAAAAAAAAGGTTTGATATCAATGAAATACAAACCTTGCATATGTAGAGCTGTTACCAAGATATCAACACATATGAGCACTGCTATGAGACTGGCTATATTGGTCCTAAAGACTGAAGAAGCTGGGCCTCATTGTTTCACCTAAACTAACATTGAGTGACACAGATGTGTCTATTATAGGTGTTCATATGCTAGAGTAAAGATGGCACTCATACACACCACACCTGCATGTATCACTAGCACTGCTAAAAGATATGTGTCTTAATAACTACTGCTTCATGATTTGGAATAACATGTCTTTACGTCAGCATCAGCAGGACCATTGCCATAGCAACTACAATGCTTACTCCTGCTGCCTCTCTGACTCCCTGAATCCAAAAGAAAATGAAGGTTGGATATTGTGCAGCGCATGTGCTGTTAGTACACTGGACACTTAGTTCAGGCTTTCACATCAGTACGCAGCACAGAAGAAAGGACTTTGTGGGAATGGTACAATCCTCTAATCTGAAGTACAAGTTCTGAATAAAAGCACAGCATTGCATGGACAAACATTATGCAAGAAGCAGCTTGATGCTATTTTGGCTGGCTGTGGTTGTCATGGCTACTATTGCCGTTTGTGATGGAGTGGTCATGTGGGCAATGTCATCAGTAGCATGTTCAGAAGAGTACAAAGCATATGATAGAGGATATTGTGTTGCCATGGTAGATGGGTGTTTGAAAAGCACCTTGCAAAGGCAGGATATTAAATATAATGAAATATCCTACTTTTGCACACCTACCTACAGGTGCTATTTAATGCTAGTGCACTACTGCTCCCAGCGCAGTTGATGGCCACCACTGAGACAGTGTAGACTGTGTTATTGGTCAGTCCAGTGAATGTGTACTGTGGTGCTCCGGTGGATGGGATGGGGACCAGTGTGTTGACACTGGCATTGATACTGACACTGTAGTTGGTAGCCATGGGAACAGATGTCCAGGTCACTGTTAGTTGCTCTGAATGCACCTACATGCACACGCATGTAACACACCCACATGTGCAGCACACATACACACACACACACACACACACGCACACACACTCACACACACACACACACACACACACACACACACCCTTCATCTCACCACATGACTGAACACACAGATTGCATTAATTAACCACACCTGCAATTACAGTGCAGTGTGTTCTTTTTTGCGCAAGTATAAAAGACTACTCTAGGGATGCATAAACCATGTTGTCGTGGAGATACTTAAATCTTTCACTTATTCTCATCCATAATGCCCATGGTGATTTACAAACACCTTTTTTTCACTGGTACACTCTCTTAGCCTCTGTGACAAGGTGTTTGGACATTACTGGGCTTCTTGGGTACATGCCACACCTCGTTATTTGGGGTAGGCTGGGATGACACTCTGGCAAGATGAAATGAACCTTTTTTAGGAAGGTGGGGTTAGGGGGAGAGTTTGGGTGGGAGGGGTTGGTATGGAAGGAATTGGTGTGGGTGGGAGGTGATATAATACACAGGCTCATGCATTACAGCATCACCCTGTACACAAAAGCCAAGATGCATGTCACTTTAAGCTGACTGCAGTTGAAATTACTCAAGATAAATCAAGAACACAACCTTTAAGCACATCCTGCCTTGATGGGACCCCCAAAAATGCATGATTTAGGATACATGTCCTGGTACTGCCATGGTAACATCCATAAGATACCACTCCCATCTCCAATATAATATCAGAAGACTACTCTATCCACTCCACCTGTATTGTTACACCTCCTTTGCAAGTTAGTATATCAAAGCTACAGACTCTTCTCCCCTCCTCCCCATCCCCTCCAAGCACTCCTTCCCCTCCCAACACTCCACACACTAGCCAAACCATCTGCTTGCCGAATTTATTCTATATGATGGCTGCCACCCACACACTATCCGATTTCTAGATTGTCACCATTGGCTACCATGATCCTGTGACCACTGCATGAGACTATTCAATGGTTACTCTTTAGTGATTGACTAAGCTTAGGTCCTGTGCCTCACATTATCCCCACTTTCAAGCTATTGTTAGGGCTAAGTTGATAGCTGATCAGTTGAGAAATACAGGATGATGTGAGATATCCACCAATCCAAACACCCACACCTCCTGTTGGCGACATCTTCCAGCATGATAATGCATTGGAATAGGTGTGTTTGTTCATTTGAAATGTTTACCTAGTAATATACTTTCTGCTTGTGCCTGAAAGTGACTCACTATCACACTGGGCCAGCCCATTGCATTGATCAGTTGAATTGAACATACCTAGGTCCTTTCACATCTAATGGCAGTATTCTTCCCAATCTGAAGCTCTCTAGCTTTTGACAAATAAACTACCAGCTCTAATAGAAATCCACTCTTTGCATGTTACATCTCGTTTGAAACACTTCATCTGTGTTGCAGCTGAATTGCAATCAGTATGAAATGGCCACTGTGACCAGAAAATTTCTTGTTCTACATTCCCTGTTGCTCTCCCTCCCTTATTCATCGACTGCCGTATCAATATGCCTCTTTATGTAAAGTGACCAGATTTGAATGCATGTTGATCAAAGGGCATTGTGCACACTTATCCAGGATTTGTTTATTCAGATATTCCATATATGGGCATGGATTTTAAGTTCTGTACTCTAAATCTGGTGGACGTGAGTAATCACATCAGTAGCTAGCAGGGCATGATTCGCACAAACCGTTTCAAATTACATTACTCCCCCTACCAGCGCCAGTCACAACTCAGAATGCAGATATCACATTTCGTCTTCTTTCTACTACTGCCCAGCATCATGAATGGTAAGCTTGCAGCTGTCATTCGTTATGGGTGGAGCTCGTGCGTCCATGTAACATTGTAGAATGTAGAATGATCAATTTATCGGATTTGCGAAGTTTGAAGCTGTTTGTGTATCACATTTTTCGCGGGCGTTTGTGTACAATGTTGGAAGACATTTAAACTATCATCTACACTTTACGTAAGTGTACATGTATATTTATGTGTGCTCCACGAAAGCTTGACGAGCTCGAGTATGTCGACAGCGACCGCTGTCGTACGAACGTAACGTGACTGGCATGCTTTACTGTCTTTTGGCATGGTGCTTCCTTCTTGCATCAGGGTATGTTTTTGTTTTCTATTGTTGTTGTTGGTTTGGTGTCTGTTTTTTGTGTGGGAATGAATAAATAATACGAGATCAACTCTACAAAGAAAACAAACAAGTCACGCACACACGAAAGCACGTGATGATAACAAACGAAACTGACAGCAAAATAAGCTAGTGGTACAATACACTAAACCCACTATGTGGCGGACTGAACAGTTTATGTTGTAATGGGGATTTTCCCCACGGCCCCAATTGTTGTATTGTGCGCGGGCCGAAGACACCCCGCGGTGTAGCGCAGCGGGGGGGGGCGCTTTGTCCTGGCCGCATTATTGTGCACACCTATATATGTGTATGGCGTGTGTATTGAGTATGCTTGTGCAGTATTACTGTTCAGAGTTGCCGTTTCCCTGTCATTGAGGGTATTTACTTGGTCGGGTCGTGCGTTCAGTCCTTTACACACTATCATCCACTACCTACAATACTATGGAATAAAAAAGTGCAGCAGCTGCATTCAATGCTTAGCTGGATTGATATAGGCAGTAGAAACATAAATGGCAATACATCGACGGGACATCATTGCATTTTAAGTCGAGAATATATTTCAAATGGGTCAATGAATAGAAGAAAATCGGGAGCGCATAATGATATACATATTATGGCGTTTGAATACAAGGTGCTAGAAACAGGCTTACCTGGTACGAAGGGTTTATACCAGCCAGTGAGGGTGGATTTCAAGGCTATTCAAGAGTGGGGTAATGATGTAATAAGCATTATTGTTATTATTATCTTGCGGATGATAGTGGGCGCGGATAATATCTTTGTGCCCATAGACATACATAAGATCTGTGTACTAGAGCGTCCCTTCTGCATTGTACACATTCTCACGGCGGCTTTTTGTTTGTTTGTTTTGTGTGTGTGAATGAATAAATAATTATGAAATCAGCTCTACAAAGAAAAAAAACAAGCACACACGCACGCACGTGATGATAACAAAAGGAACAGGCAATAAAATAGTAGTGGTACAATACACCAATATCCACACCTCCAATACTATGAATAGCAGTCATAGTCAATTTTAAGGACAGCAGCTGCATTGAATCATTGCTGGATTGACACATGTGTCTCTGCAGCAAATTAAATACTTGAAAGTCTCTGGCTCTCCAATGGTTTCCATTATGTGACGACTAAGATCTTTCTGAAAAGCCAGAAAATACGAACAAAGACAAGTTGAATGTATGCAGCTTTTTGCTTGCTTAGCAAACCAACGTTATAAAGTGGCAAAAGAGGGCATGCAGGCGTGAAGTAGCCAAGGTGTCCCATTCCATAGTAGTGGATGCTTCCAAGGTAGCAATGATATGCCATCAGCCCACTTACCATTGGATCTGAGAACATCAGATGGCTCAAGGGGAGATGTACCTTTTGTTGCTGACAGCATGGGTGGTAAACTGGGTGCACAGGAGATGATGTGTGGGTGATATTAGTGCCCCAAGTCTCGGACCTATACAGTGATGTGTACAACCTCATTGTCCAATATGAGGCCCACTGATGACAATGAAACAAAGCCAACAATAAGTTCTAATTCTCATATCTATATATTCATGTGCTATGCCTGTACTGAGAAGTACAATAACTTATGAGACATCATAGGAGAAGGGCCACACTTATGCAAATCACAGCTGCCTAATGGATATATGAAACTTGCTATGTACATTTAGCACAGTCATTACCTACATACACTCAACTGCTGCTATCACATGATTGCAAGCATGCCATTTTAACATTGCCATGGTATCACCATGAGATGCTGATCGCACTAATGAGTTTCATATGTGTGCATCAAACTGTACATATGTATCCATATTTAAGTCATGTGTGTAGAATTTTTCGCAGTAAATTAAAGCTGGCTTCGGTGTTTCATAATGGACAGTTTTCTACATACCTCATTATAGCTGCCTATCCATCCTTTAACATCACCTACCCACCAATGAGAACACTCCCTGTCCTGGTGACAACATCACCTACACATGTGCCTTCAGTTCAAGTTCTCCTACTATTCCTACTATTTACACACAGTGGACAGGATCTGGTTTCCAATGCCCAGCCACTGCTAGTTCTGCTGCAAACATACTCACACTCTCACAACAAACAGGTGCTTCACTCAATACAGTACCAGGATCATGTGGTAACCTCTCTGCTGTGATGACCAACATCAGTGGAACATGCTACACCTCTGTCCTCACCATACCTACTCCTCAATATTTCAATGGAACCACAGTCACGTGCAGAGATGGCAGTTTTGGTACTCTTATTGGCAATGATACACTGAACATACAACTGGCATGTAAGTTGCATTAAGTTGTTTATTAAAAACTGAGTTGAAAAAAGAAATTACCATTATACAATCATTACTTAATCAATGGTCTATTCATTTCCATTTGGCAATGATACACTGAACATACAGCTGGCATGTAGGTATTATTTAAGCATGTATGATACAGTACAGCTGCACTGCTAAAATGGGTTAGCATTTACACCATTATTGTGGAGCATGCTTGATGCCATGTGTTCATGGATTGTGAAAGACATGTGACTATTAGCCTTGTTTTTTGTGTTCCACTCATATGACATCTACCCTCCTTCCCAGTCCCTCCATATGTTCCAATCCTTACATCCCTAATCACTGATCTTGACCAACTAACAGTGACCTGGACATCTGTTCCCACTGCTACTATCTACAGTGTCAGATCAATGGCAGTGACAACACTGTGATCAATATGCACATGTACACATTTACTGGACTGACCAATAACACAGTCTACACTGTCTCAGTGGTGGCCATCAACTGTGCTGGGAGCAGTAGTCCTGCAACAATAACGGGAAGAACAGGTATCAGTAAGTCACATGTTTACTCAAATCTGTTAGTAAAACTAGACCATGACTGCATGTAAACGTTAACTTGTGTGATAAATGCTTGTTTATAGGTAATGGGCAGCTGCTTCATCATCACTACCATCAACAACCACACTAACTCCATCCTCCACAACATGTAGGTGCATGTGGAGCTTGGTACAATCTGTACCTCTAGTATGCGTGGGTGGGACATGGCACAACTGTACCGGTTAATTATGGTGGTAGAGTTAAATCATCTTACACATTGTGCTCTATATAGAGTAAATGGCATGGAATGTGATACTCATCTCTGGTGTATGGGTTCGTATCATGTACTGTAGATGTAGCTGCAAGTTCATTTCCGTTGTTCTATCCAATCCTTCAGGTCCATCTATGGTGGCTGCTAATCCAAGCACAGCTGCAGTTGGTTCATCCATTGGTATAGCCATTGGTGTGTCTGTCTCTGTTACCTTTGTGGTGTCCTTCTCTATGGGAATGTTGGTGGCTTCTGTTCTCTGCTACATTTCAAGAAGGTCCAAAGAATCATCACACAATTCCGGTTCACATGCTGAACCTGCCACTGTATATGATGAGGTGGGCTCTACTAAGAAGAGAGATGCTATGGAAATGAATACAAACACTGCTTATGGATCATATGTGTCACAGAGCCATGAAGGAGATAGCATCAGGTAGCCAGGCTTATAATGGTGGCCCCAGCCCCCCCTCCTGAATTTTTGTATTAAAGTGTACAGTGAATTTACATTGGTCACACCATCAGTTTTTGTATTAAAAATCAAATTCACCACACCCCTGCACTTTTTACTTTATCTGGGAATTCTATTTACTAGAATTTGCATAAAGTTTAACTGGATGTCACCATTCATCACATGAGACTACTACTGATTCATTAAACCTAGATTAATTCTACTTCCATCTTCTTATTATTAATGGCCTACTAGATACATTTTATCTTGATTTTGCATCAGTTATTTTAGAGCTATCTGTACGAATCGAAATACTGGAATTGAATGTCCAATTTTACAGCACTCCTTTACTTTCAATTCCACAGCAGTGATTAGATATTTCACTTTTCAATGGATTCTGTTACTTATTGCATAAAATGTATTCTACATTAGAGTTGCTTAAGCAAAGTGTAAACTATGATGTCAATATCTCCAGTGCCTCTACCCCCCTGACTACAATGTCTGCAGGTTGGGTTCTGAGTTCAATTGTACCTAGACCACTTCCAGCTTCAAGATGAGTAGAGTATAAAACGCAGTGACAAGCATTATGCAGTCGGTGGTGACAGCCGGACACATTACCATAACCTTGTAGGTACTGATGCTCCTCCCCCAATACCTGATCCACAGCTGCATATTCAATGTGATGCATGTTTTTACAGGTACTCGTTCTTGGCTGCATGCCAGTTACGTTCTGGACAAACCTTAATTCTGTCTGCTGCAAGGCTGACAGATGTTATGTTACAAATTCATAATACAGGTATAAGTAACTATGTCTTTACAAACTGATTGTAATCAAAATGATTTTTGTTACAAAGGTACACTGTACTGCAATGACACAACAACAACAAATTAAATTATATGCACATTGGTCTTAATTTGGTACTTACAAATGCACAGTGAGGATTTGAGATACATCAAAGGAAAGGCAAGAACTAGAAAATATGCAAATGCGCCCACTCTAAGCTAATGATCCATCCTTCATTAGTGCATAGACTGCTAACCATTATCAGCTCATATTCACAGTTCAGGAGAATATTTGATTAAAACTAAAAATAATAATGCTACTGTAGTGACCCCTGACTCAGCAAGTAGTGACAGGTAAGGAAGACAATGGTAGTACCAAAGTACAGCATTTATACACATATATGCACATGCGCACAACATATAGGTCAGAGTCCATCAGACAGTCACATGTTTTCAGGTGCCAGCCTGGGACGCTACATTGCATCCTTTTCAATTAGATGTGTCCACACGTCTGGAAGAGTAATTGGGTCCCCATAACGTTCAGGTGGTTTTGTTCTCCTTGAAGATCGAAGTCCGGCTGGCACTGCATCTCTGTGGTTATTAGCCTCAGGTGGTATCGGGAGGGCTGCATTTGGTGGTACGGCATGTTGGTGGGGAGCATTAATCACAGGTGGTGTAGGAAGAACTGCAATTGGTGGTTGGTTGATCTCTACTGCATCTTGCGGAGGTTGGTCCATCTCAGTGAATTCAAGTTCTTCCTCTTCCTTTTCCACTGCAGTGTCCCCACTGTGCTCCATATGCTCTTCCTCATTCACCACCCTCTCAGCAGGTGGTTCATTGCCTAGAGGTGCTGGCTTGAGGCGATTAAAATGAACAACACTTTTACATCGTGGTCGAGCACAATCCACAATACGATACACACTTGGTGAAATAGCCTTCACCACCCTATAAGGCCCCTGCCATAGTTTGTGCAATTTTCTCGACTTGCCTCTTGGTACTGCAGGGGAGTGAAGAAGAACAAGATCACCAACACCATAGGGACTACCTCTCACACCACGATCATACAAGTCTTTTTGATGGGTCTGTTTTTGCTGAACATGCTTAATCACAGCCTGGTAAGATCTTTCAAGACGGCCCTTGAGAACCCTGGTATACTGAGTAACTGAATCATGTGATGCCACGGGTAATGAATAAAGAACGTCCTCAGGGAGGCGGGGGTTGCGCCCAAACATGAGCTGGAATGGTGTGGTTCCAGTAGTTTCCTGGACACTTGTTCTATATGCCAGAAGTAGCGTTGGGAGAGAAAGGTCCCAGTCATGTTCATCAGCCACTGTAGTGCTGAGCATCTCCAGTAGGGTCCTATTAAATCTCTCCACAAGTCCATCGGACTGCGGATGATAGGGTGTTGTTCTTGTCTTTGTGACTCCAAGAAGGTGACATATCTCTTGTATCACTTTTGCTTCAAAATTCTTTCCTTGATCTGTATGAATTGAATCAGGCACACCAAACCGGCAGATAAATTCATTAACCAACACCTTAGCTATAGACAATGCCTCCATATCTGGTAATGGATATGCCTCTTTCCATTTTGTGAAATAGTCACCAACTACAAGTATATAACGATTACCTCGAGGTGTTTCAGGTAGGGGACCCATTATATCCATCGCTATCCTCTCCAAAGGTCGACTTGCATGGCTGACATCAAGAGGTGCTTTATTTCTTGGAGGGGACTTTCTGGAGTTACAAGCAATACAGTTAGAGCACCACTTCACAGCATCACTTTTCTGCCCAGGCCAATAAAACCGCCTACCAATCTTCTCCAAGGTTTTCCTGACCCCCATATGACCCCCTATTTTTGAATTATGCAACCCAACCATGATCCCTGGTATGTGTGTAGGAGGGATAACTAACTGCAAGTATCGATCTTGACCACCTCCTGGGATATCCTCCCACTGTCTGTAGAGAATGCCATCTTTCAACAGCAGATTTTTGCACTGAGTCCAGAGGGATTGGAGTTGCCAAGTCGAATCCTTTGGACATTGTTGGGGTACTGCAACCAGGTAATAACTTGCTCTAGGTCCGTATCTGCTCTCTGAAAGTCTGCCACCTCTTGGTTTGTCCAGGCTGGCAACAAGGAAATTTCACATACAGGAAACATCTCATCAGTCTCCAATTCAACCTCCAAACCACACTGTCGGCACTGTCCACGAGAAAGTGAATCTGCATTACAATGCTGCTTGCCAGGGCAATGTATAACTTCATACTGGAACTCAGCCATGGTCTCCAACCACCGAGCCACCTGGCCTTCAGGCTCCTTAAAATTGGGAAGCCAGCGTAGAGAGTTATGGTCTGTTCTCAAAAGAAACTTCCTGCCATATAAGTAAGGCCTAAAATGGCGAGATCCCCACACCAATGCAAGCATCTCCCTCCGAGTAGCACAGTATCTTCTTTCAGTGTGTGTGAGTGTTCTACTTGCATAAGCAATTACGTGCTCCATACCATTGATGGTTTGAGAAAGAACTGCCCCCAAACCCTCTCCACTGGCATCAGTATCAAGGACAAAAAACTTACTGAAGTCAGGCAACGTGAGGACAGGGGCAGAAATGAGCATTTTTTTAAGCTCAAAGAATGCTTCTGTACATTCAGTTGTCCACTGCCAGGGTTTTCCTTTGTGTATTAAAGCATGCAAGGGAGCAGCCACATGTGCAAAATTTTTAATGAAACGCCTATAGTACGATGCCAGGCCCAAAAATGATGATAACTCCTTAGAGGTTGTTGGAATAGGCCAGTTGGAAACACATTTCACTTTCCCTGGATCTGTTTCAATGCCCTTAGCTGATACTACATGCCCAAGATAGTGTACACTTGTCTGCAGTAGGTGGCATTTGGAAGGTTTGACCTTAAGCCCAGCCCGCCTCAGTCTAAAAAATACATCCCTTAGCAATGCCAAATGCTGTTCAACAGTTTTGCTAAATATTATTATATCATCCAGATACACTAAACAGGCTGTCCAATGTAGACCACTTAATACCCGCTCCATTAATCTTTGGAAGGTTGCTGGGGCATTACAGAGGCCAAATGGCATGACCCGACACTGGTATAGCCCATAAGGTGTTGTAAATGCAGTTTTTTCTTTACTTTTAGGGTCCATCATTACTTGCCAATACCCACTGGCCAAATCTAGAGTTGAGAAAAAACATGCACCACCCAAAGCATCCAATAATTCATCAATTCTGGGCAGAGGCTGTGCATCCTTGCGTGTGCAGTCATTAAGTTTACGAAAGTCCACACAAAACCTTGTCTTCCCATCTTTTTTCCTTACAAGAACCACAGGCGATGCCCAAGGACTGTCGCTAGATTCTATTATCCCCCTGGATAACATGCTATCAACTAACTCACTCACTTCTTTGTGCTGGTGAAATGGGAGCCGTCTTGCGTGTTGACGAATCGGTTGGTTATCTCCAGTCTCAATTGTATGGAACGATAGGGAAGTTTGTCCAAGGTCATCGTCCGATTTTGCAATGACATCCTCAAACTCCTGCAGCAATGCCACTCCCTGCGATTTGTGGTAGTTGGAGAGGTGTTCTGTATTCTGCAACATCAGCTCAATGAGATGTGCACACTCGCTCATGTCTGTTGGACTTAGTGGATTCAATACTACAGACAATATCAGAATCTGGGACTGGCTTGATCATGCCCACTCTAACATCCTTGTTAACAACCACAGGAGCCGGACCAGGGTTGAGGACCTGAACTACCAGACGATTGCAACTCACTTGCGACAATGACCGTGCCTCCAAAAGCCCGTGATCTTCCATGAATGTGTCCAGTGGCTCCAAAAAAACAGCACCTGCTTCCTTTTTGTCAAGGGCAGAGGCAGAAATGTACATCTGACAGCAAGCTGGTACAGTCACCGTTTCCGAAATGCTCACAAAACACACATCTTCTGCTACCCTTGTATGATTAAACTGCACTATTTTCCCATCAATGACAAAGGTATGTTGCCGTAGATCTACTACACACGCATGTTTAATCAAAAAATCAACCCCTAGTATACACTCTTGAGTGAGAGGCTTCGTAACAAGCACCATATGCCTTCTAGTCACCCCTCCTATGGTTATACTTACTTCACCTTGCCCCACCAACTCCAACTTCTCTCCATTGGCTGCAACAACAGAGTGAACCGGTGCTTTGATTGTCTTGGAGATTGTTGCACCTTTTTCCACACGTCTTCACGAACCAAAGTGACAGCCGAACCTGTATCTATCTTTACAACAAGCTTACCAAGCCTTCCATCAACTCTGACAAAAAAGACCCCACCGCTGCAGTTTCGACTGAGGTCTTTAGTTTTTCACAATTTCGTTTAATATGACCACGCTTGCCACAGTACCAGCACACGACGCCATCGCTTCTTTTCCGCGATACAGCGTCGTTCGGGCGTGATCTCGGATAGGTTCTTCCATTGTTCGTAGCTGCCAGCTGTAATTTCAACGTCTCAATCTGCTTACCGAGCTGTTCCACTTGGGTTGCCAGACGACTTGGTCTTGTAGCATTAGTTATAGCAGCAACAGCCTCGCTCTCGCTTTCGGAGTCATCTTCTTTACCAACCGCCATCGTCTCCGCCTTAGCTGAAGCACCGTGTAGTCTTTTTTGCGACTCTTCCACTCCCTGATATTGGCCAGCCAGCTGCAATGCTTCGTTTAGTGTCTTTGGTCTTTCACGCATTAGTCTTAGCTGAACGGTAGAGGAACGAATACCACGAATAAATTGATCTCTTACGAGTTCGTTCAACTGTTCTCCCGGCCAATTTGGATAGGCTTTGTCGGCCAAGGCTCGAAGCGTCCCCGCGTACTCTGGCAGGCGCTCTTCAGGTTTTTGAGTACGCTGCTGAAATTTAAACTGCCATTCCAGGTCGTTACCCTCCGGGTTGTATTGATCCATTAAGCACTTTAATACCGCGCTATATTCAGAACTTCCGTCAAATCCTTGCTGTGTCACTAAACGAAATGGTTCGTCATCCAAAAGAGGAAGAACCTCACCTGTCCACTAGTCTTCTGCTATTTTTGCCTGACGGGCATTAGGCTCGAATCTCTTGCGCCACAATACAAGATTTGCTCCTGCTGAGAAACGGGAAGGGGGTCGTAAACTCATCCTTACTACTTGCGCCTGTCCCGACGGAGTGCGCAAGTTGCTGGGAGTAGTGGGTGCCTGCACCTCGCTACTTTGATCCTCCATCCCGCTCCTGACACCAATGTAGTGACCCTAGACTCAGCAAGTAGTGACAGGTAAGAAAGACAATGGTAGTACCAAAAGTACAGCATTTATACACATATATGCACATGCGCACAACATATAGGTCAGAGTCCATAAGACAGTCACATGTTTTCAGGCGACACTACACTACCATTTTTAATGAATTATACTATCCAAAAAGATCAACACAACATTTTGAGCTCTAAACAACATTTCCCATTCATAGAAATTGAATTTATCTAATGAATACCTGTTCTTCTAGTTATTTTGCAGGACTACTATACTGCTCCCAGCACACCACTGAGACAGTGTAAACTGTGTTATTGGTCAGTCCATGCAGTAAATGTGTACTGTGATGCTAAGGTGGATGGGATGGGGACCAGTGTGTTGACACTGTCATTGATATTGACATTGTAGCTGGTAGCAGTGGGAACAGATGTCCAGGTCACTGTTAGTTGGTCTGAAATAGGTGCTGATCAGTGATCACTTGGAGCAGCTAATAAAGATGATAAGAAACAGATCTCACTAACATCCACTAGTTTAATTTATTCATTTTTACTGCCAGACAAGTAGCACAGGATAAGCTCCTAGGTTACACATAAATGCAAAGTGACCTAGTACATGTAACAGTAGTTGGAGTCATGTATTAATTTCTCTGCTCAGCTCCTAAAATAAATTTGTACCCAATAATCGAAACAGAATCACTGAACAGTTCCTCTTTCTGCATTGACATGATCAAGTATCACTATAATGGACTGAATGGCTCTAACTATTTGTTAATAATGAAGATACACTCAATGATACATGTACTAGCCACATGCTCACAACCCATTACTAAATGCTGACCTGATTGAGTCGGTGTTGATGTTATTGGCAGTGCTGTTGATGGAGAAGAGGTTTTTGGCACTACAAGAATGAAATATTTGTATGATGGAATCATCTCACACATGCAGTTTAATTAATGCTTTGAACCACACAATGATGGCTAGTGATCTTAGAATGGTATATGAAAAGGATTCGTGATCTCCTGTTACAGATTCAAGTAACAAGGTATAAGTAACTATGTCTTTACAAACTGATTATAGTTCATGAGTTCATTTCCTTCTTGCGTGTACAGTTGTTGTTGGATTGAATGTACACACTAAGCAATAAGGAAATGGACAGGGCCAGCCATGTTCTAAAGACTAGATGTGTTTAGGCATTTGATTTTGATCCCTAAATTTTGTAATCTCTAACGTGGCGCTGTGTTGTGCAAATAAACTTTGTTGTAAGAATTAACAGTCCATTAGAATGCGTGTCATGGCAGCATTGTGCGCGCGTAAATTAAATGCGGAGCGGGCGCGTATAGAGCTCCATCATACGCCATGTTGAACAACAGCTCTGAATTGCGCGGATGCAGGCTTTCTGTGTAGTAAAAGCTGTCACAACCAATGGATTAAGTGGTTTCCTATCATAATATAGCTATCAAAACTGTTAAGTGGATGCTTAACAACTGGACAACTGGGGTAGGAATTAAAATGGCTGCTACCATTCAAAGGGATAATCCCACATCAAGGAATTCTCATCCCACAAAACCAACAACACTAATGTTACCAGCTATCCATAAAAGAAAAAAAGGTGAAATTTGAAGCATAAATAAATGTTGTGCATCACATTTCGTCATTAAATCATGGTAAACATATTCACTGTTAGCAAATATAATTTTACGAACATTGCTCGGATGCATCTCCTTATTAACTTCCATTGAACCATAAAACCATAGCAAAACTTAATTAAGCAA
Organism: Ephydatia muelleri; assembly: GCA_013339895.1. Taxonomy (NCBI): domain Eukaryota; kingdom Metazoa; phylum Porifera; class Demospongiae; order Spongillida; family Spongillidae; genus Ephydatia; species Ephydatia muelleri. The sequence continues at coordinate 3,534,240 of JABACO010000005.1, forward strand.
TGTCTTTGCAAACAGGCAGAGGTGAGCAAGTAATTAAATATTCATACGTTTGCATTTCATAAACTGAATAACTTGAGGTATGCAAATGTATTGCAATTTTGTATGTTTCTTATGGGAGAATAGATATAAGAAACAGTACTTCCGTTAATCGACCCTTCATTAGTGTATAGATTGCTAACCATTACTAGATCATATTCACTGTTCAGCGAAGATTTGATTTAAAAATTATGTTACCATTTAAAAATAATTATATTATCCAAAAGGATCAACACAACATTTTGAGCTCTAAATAACATTTCCCATTCACATTTTATCTTATGAATACCTGTTCTTTCAGTTATTGTTGCAGGACTACTGCTCCCAGCACAGTTGATGGCCACCACTGAGACAGTGTAGACAGTGTTATTGGTCAGTCCAGTGAATGTGTACTGTGGTGCTCCGGTGGATGGGATGGGGACCAGGGTGTTGACACTGTCATTGATACTGACATTGTAGCTGGTAGCAGTGGGAACAGATGTCCAGGTCACTGTTAGTTGGTCTGAATTGGTGCTGTTCTGTGATGTAATGGTTGGAGCACTTGGAGCAGCTAATAAAAATGAAAAGAAACAGATCTCACTAACATTGACTAATTTGATTTATTCATTTTTACTGCCAGACAAGTAGCACAGGATAAGCTCCCTAGGTTACACATAAATGCAAAGTGACCTAGTACATGTAACAGCAGTTGGAGCCATATATTAATTTCTCTGCTCACATCCTAACCTTATACACTGTACGTACCTGCATGTCTAGTTAGGGGTAAGTGGGGGATAGGGAGTGGCCAGGCATGTGATGCCACACCCAAACATAGAGGGATTTGTAAGCTGAGCCCTTATACATGAACTGGCAACGACATACACTACACAGCTGTTAGTATTGAGATTAAGAAACAAGGTTGAATGGCAAATCCTTCAGGTTACTAACAGGAATGGGTCTTCTGTGGTCTAGCTATAGCTTTGATGGTTGAGGTGTGTGTGTGCATGGTGTGTGAGGTGTGTGTGGAGGTATGTGTGAGGTGTGTGTGAGGTGTGTGTGGAGGTATGTGTGAGGTGTGTGTGGAGGTATGTGTGAGGTGTGTATGGAGGTATGTGTGAGGTGTGTGTGGAGATATGTGTGAGGTGCGTGTGGTATGAGGAGTGTGTGTGAGGTGTGTGTGAGGTATGGTGAGGTGTGTGTGTGAGGTGTGTGTGTGAGGTGCTTGTGTGAGGTGAATAATGTGGATATGGTTAATGATTGTCATAGTACATGAGACATTTTATCTATCCTTTGGCAACTCAACAGAAGAGTGCCAGTATATAGTAGCTGAACTATTAAAAGAGAGAATATTAAACAAGTGAAATAGAAAAGACCATTGATTAATTAATAACTGTGTAATGGAAAGTTTCATTTTTCAACCAGAGTTTTAATAAACCTCCGCAAACAACTTAATGCAACTTACATGCCAGTTGTATTTTCAGTGTATCATTGCCAATAAGAGTGCCAAAATTGCCATCTCTGTTCCACTGATGTTGGTCATCACAGCAGAGAGGTTACCACATGATCCTGGTACTGTATTGTGTGAAGCACCTGTTTGTTGTGAGAGTGTGAGTATGTTTGCAGCAGAACTAGCAGTGGCTGGGCACTGGAAACCAGATCCTGTCCACTGTGTGTAAATAGTAGGAATAGTAGGAGAACTTGAACTGATGGCACATGTGTAGGTGATGATGTCTCCAGGACAGAGAAGTGTTCTCATTTGTGGGTAGGTGATGTTAAAGGATGGACAGGCAGCTGTAGTGTACAGTACATGGTTTATGCATATGTGTAAATAGTTGCATTGGGGGAAAAAGCTTGAATAGCAATCAAATATGCTTTAAGCAAGAAATCATCTTACAATCTTATAGTAGTCAACAATGCATGCTGTAGGTGGTGGAACAGTGCCAGTAAACTGGCAGTTTGGCAGCAATGTTGTCCAAAGACTCTAACTGCACATGTGCATTCACTTTGGACCTCTGTATATCGTTGTACCTCTTTGCAATGATTTGATTTCATCAATGTTTAAACAGATAAGCTGCATGTTCTGCTTTTGTAAATGTAACATTTGACAGAAAGTTGCCTCCATTGATGATGATGAGGGCATTCTGACAAAGGAGTTCTTAAAATAACTTTTAGTTCATGTATTGCATGATCACACGATATGTTGGTAAACATGATGTAATGCAAAATATACACTTGATGAATAACAACCGACTTTCTTCACGGGTGCAACCAAGTATAGCCATACCCAAGAGCCCAAGATAGTGTGACTATGAGCAATGACCGATTCTCATCAGGAATGCACCAAGTATAGTCATGTGGCTATCGGAGCAAAGACCGGCTTTCTTCATGGGTGCAACCAAGTATAGCCATACCCAAGAGAGTGTGACTATCTGAGCAACGACCGACTTTCTTCACGGTTGTCATGGCCACATGTACCTAATTGAATGTTGCTCTATATGGTAGCACTTGCCATGGAGCTCTACCGAAGCTGTAGCACATCTCAGCAAAATGGTTGCAAGCTATTTATGGTCAATGTGCATAACATACATGTAAATTACAAGCTAGACAGTAGTGGGTAAACATATGACTGTGCAGGAAGCTTAGGATGCAAAACGTTTACTTCAACAAGTGAGTGTTATTATCTACCGTCATCACATAATGTAGCAAACAACTGCCTTCATATGGTACGGTAACATAATCTTTCAGGGCGGAAATTGGAAGAGCCTCCTCTGTGTTGTTTTCTGAAGTGACTCTTTCAGTTCTTTCCATTGTACCAAGGGAAAATGGCATAACCTCTATGGAGGATATTGAAATTGGTACAAAATGAACGTGTTCCAGGGACAGTTCTACTAAACTTGAATCTCTCAGCCAGAATATTTGCCACCTCAACGTGTTCTTTCAAATTTGAATATGCAAAATGTACGCCTATGATATTTTGTGAAACGAATTCATATAGTTTATTGGTGTTAAGATCTGGTCTTCATATGGATGTTGAAGACTGGCTTTTGCTGCACTCCTATTCACTGTCCCTGCTATGCCATCTGCTGGTGACTTGCCATGAGAAGTAGCAAAGAAATGCCACTATGCTGAAATTCCTAAATCTTTTTCATGATGGCACAGATTTGTAAAGTTGTAGCAGTTCTTGTATATTGACCTGCACAACTATCTGACATATCAATAATTTTATTTGGTTTGGGTCCAAAATGCTCTGCTAGAAATGAAACTAACTTGCGTTGGAACAGGTGTACAGCTATTGCATCATGTTCCTTGTTCTCTGAAGTGATGCAGAAACATACACTATCTAGTCCTACCTGTGTTCTTATTGTAAAAAACAGGAAAGAATGAACAGTTGCCTGTAAATTGTCCCAATGAAAAGGTTGAACCTCATCTTGAACTACAAAACTGTAGTCTGCAAAGGTTAGTGCTATGCAATCTCAAAGAAGCTTAGCATCAATTCAACAGCATCCAGGTAGCAAGGTTGGATTATCTTAAATTGCTAAACTGGTACCCAAGGAATGTGTCTTGGCAGGAGCCACAGGTACTCACTCAGTATGCGTGTGTACAATTCATCAGAATGTAAAGCTGATGATGGAAGGTGGTAGACAAGAGGCACAAACCAATTGCTGGTTTACTGACCATAAAGATTGCTAGGCAGCCATACAATGTGAATGACTAGATGACAACTGCGCAGTTGGAAAATGCACAAAATACCCACTATCGTTGTGGGGAGCTTGAAGCAGCCATGGAGGAAAATGGTGTAGAAACAGTGCAGTACAACCAGTGGACAAACACTGATCGTGCCAACCTTTAACCCCGTATTGTACCTGTTCAAGAGTTTCTTGATGTGTTCATGGCTGGATTGAAAAAAATTGCTATTACATGATTTCAAAAGGATAACCTCACATGTGGGGTCTGCTTGTGCATGCTCTTTCTATCCTTCAGCATTTCTTAGATTTTGTCAAAGCAAATTTCTCCTTGAGCTGTTGTATTATTTCTGCACCGTCATCTGTACAGACAACCCCAGGTCTTGCACCAGTACCAAGTTATATGTTCTCTTCCACCCTTAATCTTCTAGACTTTTCTGCTACATACCTTTGACTATATTGCTTTCTGAAGGGGGGAGACCTCTTGTGAGGAAAGCGTTTTGTTTATCTTGCATAATGCAGGACTACCAGGTGAATTGCTGTCACTTGCACTGTCACTATCGTGTGTTGATTACTCCTGCCGAAAGTTATGACGGGTTCATACCTAGTGAGGTATCGGACGTTGCAATACTGGCATGGAGCAGGAGCAAGACCCCCAAAAGTATTTTGCCGTAGAGAAATGTAGTATGAAGTGTAGAAAATAGGAAGTTGATAGCATTTATGGTTCAGAAGTTATAACGATGTAAATGCAAAGGATGTTTATAACAGTTTATAATATTTGGATCACGACATTTTGTCGTGAACTGTTCGATTTGCTTCCAATATATCTAAATAATAATAATAACAATAATAATACACCACTTAATATGCAAGTTCCGGTGTCACAGTAAATTCTGTCGCTAGGAAATACATGTATTGTCGCGGTGACAATATTTTCTAAGGAAATGGTGTCGCTTTAATAAAACGTTGCGACCATATTTCCTAAGGAAATTCTGTTGCTCCCAGGAAATTCTGTCGTGCATGCTCCATATTCTATCGATTCCTCGCGATTCTCACTTCTAAGCATGGAGCAGAGTGAATATGACACGTTGCTAGCATTTTGTTGCGATTGCAAATACCCACCCAAGTGTTCAAAGAACGAAAGGAGGATTGTATTCGGAGAAGAGCAAAGAACTTCATAGTGAAGGAAGGTTTGTTATTTTATCGAGACAAACACAACAAGGAATACCGGGCAAGCTACATCATACAGTCGTACGTACGCTTCGAATGATATACCGGTATATCTGAAAAAATGAAAGTTCTGGACGGCTGTCATAGTCCAGAGCTAGATGAAGGGCACTTTGGTCGAGACAAAACACTAGCTGTTGAAGATATCTGAGCGATTCTACTGGATTGGAATGGTTAATGACGTAAAAGAATACTGCAAAACATGTGAAAAATGTCAGAAAGCTATTAATCGGTAAGCCAGTATTCATGCAAATTGCAAACACACGGTCACATTTTTATAATGAATGTACTAATATTTTGACAAGTTTTCTGCGGAGCTGCACCCTATTCCAGTCAAGGATGAAGTGTGGCACACAATTTGATTGGGCCTTTACCCGAGACACAGAAGGGAAACAAAATACATCATGACAGTCTCCTGTCTGTTTTCCAAGTGGCCAGAGGCAACTGCTCTCTCTGATGAAACAGCAACAGGAGTGGCAGTTTCTTTTTTTGTGCTTCACAAGACATGGCTGTTGTAAGATTACAATTTCTGATCAAGGTCGAGAGTTTGTAAATCAAGTAAATGACATAAGTACAATTATGTTGTGGTGATGTAATTGTATTTTATTTCAGGTGAACGATGAGCTTTGTCGTAATTGTGGCATCCAGTATAATATGGCAAGTGCATGCCATCCACAAAGCAATGGGCTTGACGAAAGGTTCAATCAAACACTGCAACGACAGTTATTGAAGTTTGTTGAATCTGAGCCAAACAGCTGGGATCAATATTTGGATGCAATACTCTTTTCATATCAAGTATCTTGCCAGAATTCCAGGATTCTACCAAGCATTCACCCATTTACCTTGTGTATGGTTGTCAACACCTGTACACATGAATATGTCTTGTGACAATCGATGACATCATGCTACAAAGACAGATGTAATATGTATATGTTATACCATTTCTAGTACAAGCTATAGAAATGTAACTTTAAAATGTATGGATATTACATTTTGATCTTACAATTTTGTTACAGATATTCCAATTCCCAGTGCACAAAAATCTCTGACTATGATTATGACACTTTTCCTTAGATCAAGTGGATGTTAATGATGTGGACAAACAGAGAGAGGAAACAATATTGCCATCATTGTTGCAAAGTATACATTATACATATACTTATACTGTACATTTTTTATCTCTCAATCATCCCCTCTCCACACTTTGAAATCTGTTGACAAGGAAGACTCACCTATACAACTAGGTATTCCTGTCTAGTTGTAATTTAATCAACAGAATTATCATATAACTTTTTCTGCTCTAAGGAAACATCTCTACGGATGATACTTGCAAATGTAAGAAGAGATGTGCCACCAAAAGTTGCCCATGTAGGTAAAAAAATCAGCCTTGTAGCAGCCGGTGCCATGCTGGAAGAAGCTGTTGCAATACTTTTGCAACAGCGAATTGCCTACCTCACCACGTCATCACTGTATTTGATAAGCAGCCTTCTGTGTCTAATAAAAAGTTACCGCTTGTGTTTGATGCAGCTGTGTTGGACGATCCTAATGGATGGCTTGACGATGAACACTGCAGCTCAGCATCTGCTACAAGAACAGCACTCAGATGTGGCAGGCCTGCAAAGTACATCACTGGAGTACACCAGAACATTGGATGTTCACAAAGACCACCCATTCATCCAGTGTCTCCATGAGAATGGCAACCACTGGATAACTGTGTCAACAATTGGATATTCATCCAAGTGTTTGCCACTTCAAACCATCTGAAACTTTCACGCTCACTTTAAGTGCATTATTGTCTATATATTGTAGGCATAATTGTACTGGAATACATCAAGATGCAGTAGCAATCTGGGACAAGTGATTGTGGCCTTTTTGCTATTGCGATTGCCACTGCAATATGAATGGGCAAGACCTTTGTATGCTGGAATTTGACCAGTTTTTAATGCGGAAACACTTGCTACAGTGCTTCCAAAATGGTGCCGTGTTACCTTTGTAACCTTTCCCTTCACAAATCATTGCAGCAAGGAAGCCTAAATTCTTGAAGGAAGAAGTGGTTGAAAATACTGTCATTGTAGGCTCCCGTATACAGAAAGAAAGATGGTGGAATGTGATGGATGCCAGAAGTGGTTCCATTACGATCGCTTGCATGTATCTCCCAGGAGATCACTAATTGGTACTGTTCCCCATGTATGTTCTAAAACAAGTCTGAATGCATCAGGAGCATGTGTGAATTCTCAATCATGTCACAATTTGAGACAAAATATGCATGCTTTATGTGCGCGACAGAATTACCTGGGAGCGACAGAATTTCCTTAAAATATGATCGCTTTGTTTAATTAAAGCGACACATTTTCCTAGCGACAGAATTTCCTGTGACACCGGTAGGCCTGCCCCATCATCGATAGCTACACCACTTCTCCACTTGGTTTGTGTAACTAATCATTACATTTCAGGTTGTGTTACGATAAACTAAGCGTGATGCAGGAACACATTGTACCAACTGTTGTAATTGCATCGCGCAAACGTAGTAGACCAAAGAAGGTTGCTGTGTCAAGCAGCCCATAACACGCATTGGCCGTAGGCGCGGGTTCTGCGGAACGCATATCAATCGATATGGCCTGTCTTTTTGCAACCAATTACTTACATGTAACACTAGTACTGGCCATATCTTCGGTGTTTAAATGAAAAGAACTTTAAAAAAAAAATTTGTTGTTTGAACAATTGATTTATTAAAGCAGCAATGGAAATTTTCAGTGCCACCTTTGAAATTAGCAAATTGATTAGATATTCTCCTAAACGAAATGCTGCCTTTGATTGCATCAAAGTTGAGAACCTAACTGAGGAGCACATTGGATCCAGTATAGGTATTCGAGCAATGTGCCCTACAAGATGGACAGTGAGAGGAGAAGATGCTGTGAAAAGCATCATCGAAAATTATGTTGTACTGAAACAATTGGGAGTGAATGCCTCACAACCCAGCTTGATCCTGATGTGAAAGGCAGGATAATTGGTGTACAAGCACAAATGACTACTTTTAATGTACTATTTGGGCTGCAGCTTGCCATGAAAATCCCATGGCCAGCAATTGCGGACATGAATTATTTGAATTCCGTAATACGCGTACTAAAATTATTGTACATGGAGTCTATGGGTAATTTCTATCAATCGCGCACAGTTTAGTACCAAAGACTTGTAGTAAAGTTTATAAATCTAAGTATGATACAGGGACAAATAACACATTATTGTTTGTATATCTTCTGTTCTGTAAAAATTTGCCCCCATCAATTTCAAAACGGGGCTTTGTTTAACTGCATACATTTAATGGCTGGCATACTTTTGATCACTATTTTCCCGTTCCTATTTTACCGCGTGGACGATCTATTGAAGATTATAAAGTGGATTCTGAAGCCAAAACTATTTGCATATTAATAGCATATCTACCCCATGTGCACGTCTATTTCTAGATTCAAGTATGAGAATTCTAGTACACCGTTCAAGCCATAAATTATTAATAATGAATTAAACGTCATAACGTTGCCCAAGTACTCCTCAAAGCCTTGCTTCTTGTACGATACTACTATACCACTACCCGGCCAATTCTCAGACATGGCAGCATACATGCACGACCCCGGTCGTGTGTCCGTGGAGTATGTTGGAACGATGTTTCGTATAGCTTGGTACGTTTTGTTACGATAAGCTATATTGCTATAATATGAGTTAACACTCAGCAACAGCCATCACCAAACAGCGAGGCTAGGTTTTTTTTTTTGACTGTATTTTACGCAAAGTATAGGTTATACGTTATAACTGAAAGCTATATGCAGCCTTCTCTGTGATCACGCGTGCGTAGGATTTTAATCGAAACACGAAGTGTGCAAGCAACCGCATGTACGATCCATATGAATAGGGAAGCCCTAGCTGCTAGAACGCCACAGTGCACCACACGCATCAACTCATAATTCCCACAAACGCGAAATACAAGGCAACTTTTGCGCGATCGCGTGTCATAGGTTGTGCCTTCAAAGTTGTACCACAATATCTCAGCGAAGAGTCTGAGACACGCTTGTTTATATGTGCCCATTGCGAGTCGATGGTGCATGGTTTCCTTCTCAGCACATACAACTCACTGCCCGGTGGTGGAGACACCAAGATTATATATTTATGGTACAGCACGCCACCATTAATTCGTTGCTGATGCCTTAATTGAGTCCGACTCGAAATAGAGATGGTTATTCCGTAATACTACCAGTTCTTACTTCGGCGGTATTGTTAATCCGACCTCTGTTGTTAGTACCTAAACCCTGCCAGGGGCCGTTAGCTATGCCATTGCTATTACAAGTCGAGACAACCAAGAACAATGGAAAGGAGGATTACGACGTAACCAAGGAAACCCATAATATGGATACAAGTAATTCATTAAACATGCAAGCTAGAGAGATACCGGTACCGTTCACTATTATACATGCATGGATAATCCTTTTGCTAGTTTAATACTCCATTCACACCGGATATATTACATGTACATTAAGATTCTTCGATTAGAACGCTACTTATATTCGTGTGCTAGCATAGTTCATTGGCCATTATACTTAAACACATCAAAAAAACGCATAGAATCAATTCTTGATTTTCAATTGATTTGCCACTTACAATCTGGTACATATTGTTAACGGTTTGTACCAGGTATGTAAACATTTTGTACCAGAATGTAAGTGACAAATCAATTGAAAATCAAGAATTGATTCTATGCGTTTTTTTGCTGTGAAAGTTTTTTTTTCAAATTTGCAACGAATGAAGTCATCGGATCACCATACGGAACCAGTTCTCGAGAAGCGCTTCAAAATAATAATTATAATGGAAGTCTGACACAAATACTTCATGTCATGAGTGGACATCTTTAACTGGTGAAAGTAAAAGGAAAGTTCTTAAGGTACAAATACACTTGACATTAGTAACATTCATCATACATGTACATTGTGTATACCTGCTGCTTCCTTCATTGATGAATAACATCCCTCTGCCTATAGTGCCCTGCGCACAACAGTAGTGAAGTTATGGGAGGTACTATGTGCAATGAGTCAAATCACTTGTCACCAAATGACTTCTTGTTGGCATACGGAATCCTAAGGATTTTGAAGATTTATACAGCATACTGTCTAATGAATCACCACCACCCATGCATGCAGAATGCTTCAAATCAATTCCACCAAAATATAAGTTTAGCTAATAGTGTGCAAATATAATAAGCATAAAATGCTACTCTATTCTGTCTATACAGGCCAAACAATGGGTTGAACTCTTCTTAAGCATCAAAGAAGAGGGTCACCAAAAGAAATATGTAACTCCTTACACGCATGCAATGGTATACCATGTCCCAAACATTATATGCCAGTTTAAAACAATTTTCATGTCAAGATTGGTAATGCACTGTACTTTTTTCCTGATAGTTATTTATGCACTTCAGGTGTTGAGAAACACAACGATGATGCAAAAAGAAACTACTTCTCTAGCAATCGATGGGATGCACCAGCTGACATTATGATGACAGAGTACAGGCTGGAGGTACTGCAGGAATATGAAAAGAGTGCATATACTAAGCGGGACTTTGCTTACTGGCATAAAGGTGGAATTGAGGCCCTCCGAGCTAAACGTAGAGAAGCAGTACAAAGGCCAGCAATCCCTGAAGGTTAATTATATGTAACACAGTGCTTAACAATTCATGAACCATTTCTACAGATATTTAACCACCTATACATGACTTCTTGACTAGCTCTTGCTTTAAAGAGCAATGTAAGTAAAACAAAATGCATGCCTTTTTCCGGCCTAGCCTGTATCTGAATTCCACCCCTTTAGGAACATGTTTCCTATTCATTACAAGTTGTGGAAAACCATGACCTATACAAAAGAATACCAGCTGATGTGTTCAGGACAAGATAACAGAGGTTCTAAAGGAGACCACCTGCAGGATCATATACAAACGATTCCCCAATAGATGATGCAGGAACAATATATGTGCAGCAGGGCTCATCACATAAACCATATAAGTTAATCCCTGCATAGTACACAGAATCAGATGCATAGAAAACATATATGGTTTGCATATTTCCTACAGATAATATATGAGAGGGGAGGCCTGGAAGGATGTGGGGTGGGAAGCATTCTGATCTCTATATGAGAAGTGATGTCTTTGTTCAAAATATTACCTTGCACTATAAATGTCTGCTGCTATTTTTATACTGCTGATTATGTGTAGGCAGCGCAGAAGTATGGGGATGGAGTGGGAGGGCTAACGGCTTTTAGCAGGCTTTTAGTATTCTGATATCTTTGTGAGAAATGACAATGACAAGAGTAACTAATTCATAATTTATTTGATGAGCATGACAATGAAATGTAAGTTGGAAATACATAGTATATACCGGTAATATACTTACTTCTTCACAAGATAGGTGGAGTCTTGCCCAGGGTACAGACCACACCCAGACAACACAACTAACTAGCAGCTAGAGATTTTTAACCCATTCTTGCCCAGGGTACTGGCAACATCCAGGCAACACAAGTAGATAGATTCCAATCTTGCTCAGGGTACAGACCACACCCAGACAACACAACTAGCCAGCAGCTAGAGATATTTAACCCATTCTTGCCCTGGGTACAGACCAACCCGGTTAATTGATGAAGTACAAGATCAGCAGGATCAGCTGTTTTCAGTAAACTGGACTTGCAGAGTGGCTATTGGCAGCTTCCGGTGGATCCCAACGATAATGAAAAAACTGCGTTCTCGCCAGGTCCGGGCATGGGTTCTTTTGAGTTTCTCACGAATGCCTTTTGGACTGTGTGGGGGGCACCCAGCTCCTTCCAGCGGCTTATGGATAAGGTCATGAGAGGGTTGCCGTTCAGTTGTGTCAACATACATCGACGATGTCCTCATACACTCAACGGATGATGAAATGCACGCAAAGCACCTGAATGAGGTATTTATGCGACTGAGAAAAGCCGGGCTGACGTTGCGAGGCAAGAAATGTGTGATTGGTACACCACAGGTCACATATCTGGGTCATCGCTTTACAGGATCAAGTGTAACTCCAGACAGGGAGAAAGTCAAAGCTGTGGAAGAGTGGCCAATTCCCCAGAAGTACGCCAGTTCCTGGCGCTGGCATCGTACTATCACCGATTCATTCAAAACTTTGCGGATGTGGCAGCGCAATCCATAATCTCACCCAAAAAGATGTTGTATTCAGTTGGAGCAATGATTGCAGCAGGGCTTTTAAAACATTGAAGTGTAAGCTAATTGGAGCACCTATTTTGGTGTACCCTCGAGTGGACAAGGAAGCAAGCCAATTTCAGCTTCAAACAGATGCAAGTGCGCTTGGACTAGGAGCAGTATTGGAACAGGGGGGGGGGGGGGGGGGGGGGGGGGGCATGTTATTGCCTATGCTAGCCGAATCCTGACTAAAGCTGAGGCTAACTATAGTGTAATACAGCGAGAGTGTTTGGCTGTAGTCTACGGAATAAGGCAGTTCCGACACTATCTACTGGGGTGCAGTTTCCAACTGTGGACTGACCACAAACCACTGCAATGGCTATCAGAGCAGAGAATGGAGGGAATGTTGTGTCGTTGGGCCCTAGCATTACGGGAGTACAACTTCACTGCTGAATATCGAAAAGGAGCCATAATGATAATGCTGATGCCCTGTCCAGACTGTAAGGAGGGCCTCGCATCTAGCAGCCACTAGAAGTACCACCGGAGTATTAGCAGAGCAGATAAGAATAGCACAGCAGAAAGATGACATCATACAACAGGTGTATCAAGCTTTGAGGTTATCTGTGAAACAGCCAACGGGGACAATCTGGCGGAAGTCACCTTTTAGCATATACCATCAGTTATGGTCACAACTCAAACTCAGAGAAGGTGTGGTCTACAGAACATACATCCCTGGACCCACATCTGAAGAAGCTATTACAGTACCAGTGCTACCGGCATGTCTGCGCAAAGAGTACCTGAGATTGTGTCATGACAGCGCTACTGGAGGTCACCAAGGTTGGCATAAGACACTGCACAAGCTGCGTATGGAAGCATATTGGGTTAACATGGCCCAAGATGCTGACCAACACTGTAGAGAGTGCAACATTTGTCAACGGACCAAACCTACTGCACCCATGCAAACGAGCACCTTTGATCAACATTCCAGTTGACAGACCATGGCAGATGGTAGCAGTGGATATATTGGAAGTACCGGTATCATCAAATAGCAACAGATACCGGCTTTAATCAAATCTTCGCCTGAACTGTGAATATGAGCTGGTAATTGTTAGCAGTCTATGCACTAATGAAGGATGGATTATTAGCTTAGGGTGGGCACATTTGCATTTTTTCAAGTTCTTGCCTTTCCTTTGGTGTATCTTAAATCCTCACTGTGCATTTGTAAGTACCAAATCAAGACTAATGTAACTTTGTTGTGTCATTGCAGTACAGTGTACCTTTGTAACGAAAATCTTTGATTCATAAACTACAATCAGTTTGTAAAGACATAGTTACTTATACCTAGTTACTTGAATTTGTAATAGGAGATCATGAATCCGTTATCATATACCATTCTAAGATCACTAGCCATCATTGTGTGGTTCAATGCATTAATTATACTGCATGTGTGAGATGGTCCATCATACAAATGCTCTATATTTCGTTCTTGTAGTGCCACAAACCTCTGCTCCATCAACAGCACTGCCAACAACATCAACACCAACTCCATCAGGTCAGCATTTAGTAATGAGTTGTGAGCATGTGGCTAGTACAAGTATCTTCATTATTAACAAATAGTTAGAGCCATTCAGTCCATTATAGTGATACTTGATTATGTCAATACTGAAAGAGGAACTGGATGCTGTTTCGATTATTGGGCAGGTAAAAATTTATTTTAGGAGCTGTGCATTGACAGGTGACAGCTCTAGGACAATTTCATGTCTTGACACTTGATGCCACTACTCACACATTCGCTTTTCACTGCCAGGGATTGTCAAATCATGTCTTGAGATTTAGACAATAGATACACCTCTCAAAGCTATCCCTTATGCTTGTGTCACAGGTGTAATAAAATGACTCCCAGCACTTGGCACCTAGGCATACATTGCATACGTGCCTATGAATAATGGAGTCTCCCTGGTTAAAATGTCTCAGACTTAAAATTATTGTTAGGCTTAGGTATAATTTAGTCTGAAGTCAGCTATTGCTACCTGGAGACTTTGTGTCTTCCCTACTCATGTATGCTTAGGCATAAATGACTCCCAAAAGTATAAACAATTTAATTATAAGCATTTAATCTTTTTATACTCCATGACACTGCGTCAGTATAGAATTACACACATAAAATGAATTAATGAGTTCTTACACACAGATGAAATGACACACTGTGCTATTTAGTATATCTTGAGCATCACCTTGTGTCAGGAATGCAGCTGTGCCCAATGTTGAAGCGGTACCACTGCCTGCATTGGTCACACTGATGGACATTTGAGTCAGATAATTCTGGAGCCAGCATGGGCCGGTCATGTGTACATTGAAGCTTCTCAATTGTTATCGTTCTACGTTAAAGGGCAGGAGTTGGTTTTAGGCAGTTGTGTTTAAAACATGTTACATCTGTAAATCTTTAAAAGCAATGGAAAGCAATTCACCGCACCAGTTTAACTGAGGGACATCATTTGCTTTCACATTTAAAATGTTACTCTTTGTGGCTTTTTTGTTGACAAGAGCAATCTGCTCTCAAGTGTAGACTGTCAGGTACATGTCCCTGTCATGCAGCCTGATCTCATTATCATATTAGTTAGTAGCCACCCTGTGATCACACTCAGCCGAATATCTGCAACAGTTGGTTATGACATTGTAATAATGTGTCATACATAATCATCAAAATGTATGCATACCTTCCAACCAATAATGATCCATTATGATGAAAAGAATCCCTTATTTGATATACTGTGACTGAAGTCCTCCTATTAGGAGGACTGTTCATGTGCACCTTGAATAAGTTTACATTTGTGATGTGTGTCTCAAATTAGCCTCTCCCCTCCATACCCTTTTGATTCTGGCCGCTTTGCAAGTACATCTTAACAACAGTGAAGCCATTCTCCTCCATATCAGCTCTCTATAATCACATCTCAAATAAAATGCTACCAAGCATGGCTAATGAGGGGAACAATATATGCCTTGTGATAGCCATTTGTACCTTAGGTCTTCATGACCAATGACAGGGGGGGGGGGGGGGGGGGGGGGAGGGAGGAGAGCCATTTGAGTCATTTATGCCTCTGACACTGGTATCCCATGGTTTATGGTCATAGGAGTTCTATGGGAAGATCTTCAAACAGCTGAATATATGTGATATTGGTTGTCAAACTATGTCCCTCCTATTGTCCATTGAGGGCATTAGGTAATCTGAACCTGCGTCAGCAGGTTCAATATAGGATTGATTGAGGAATGATGAATGTCATTAAAAATTTTAAATCGCGTCGGGAGGGACAACGGAGAAACGGATCACTTATCTCGTTGCAGCAATCGAACGACAACACCAAGATCTACGTTTTCATGCTAGTTTCATGTCATTAAACTATGCGCTTCCAGACAAACATAGAACCTTCTTCTCGTGCCCATTCCCAAAAAATTGTTCGTCGTCGTCGTCGTCGTCTTCTTCTTCCTTAGGAAGGTATAACTCGAGCTACGAACGGTTTTAAAGAACGACAATAGTACCAATCTCTTCAGAATTTACCGGCACGTTATCCTAGCATGTCATTTGGACACATATCACATCTAGAAAGAAACTACAGCGAGAAATACCTTATTTGGTTGCAAGTTCTATGGCCATCTAGCAAGTTCTAGCAAGTTCTTAATAAAAATGTATAATTTTAGGGAGTATAAATACTCCAACAGGCACTAAATTTATTTGGTGTTCCTATCGCAGTTTAGTCGTTACTTACTTTGGCTAGTGAAGTTGTTTTTCTAAAAATGCCTTCGCGTAATCAAAAGAAGAGATCTAAGCAACGAGCGGAATACCTCCAAAAACGAGAAGATATTTTGTCACAAGAGAACAAGGCTAAAGCCCGAGCGCGCTACAAGGCCGACCCTGAAAAGAAGAAGGCTCTGTACGCGACACCTACAAGGCCGACCCAGAAAAGAAGAAGGCCTTTGTACGCGACACCTACAACGCAAATGCTGTATCTAAGCGTGCTGCTAAAAGGCAGCGATATCAAGAGGGCGTCGAGGAGAAACGTGCTGCTAAAAGGCAGCGATATCAAGAGGGCGTCGAGGAGAACCGTGCTGCTAAAAGGCAGCGATATCAAGAGGGCGTCGAGGAGAACCGTGCTGCTAAAAGGCGGATATACAGGGGCAATTCAGCTACCATTAAGGCAGCTAGAAGGAGTCGGTATTGGAAGGGTCGTAGAACTACCACTACCACCCAAAGGTATGTTATAAATATAGCATGCTGTATGTAGCATTTAAAGTCTAAGGGCTGCTTTCTTACGTGCTAATGTAAATTGCTCATGGCTTCCTGTCATGCACACATTAACACATTTCTTTGTACACTTGCATGCATATTATCAGATGTACAGTAAGGCTTCCCAGTTCCCTGGTAAAGGTCAATGTTTGTACAAAAGGTTATTTACATTGTACATTAGTTATCTGATGTTGAAAGAAAGGACTATACACACGTGTGTATAGTACAAGTCAGTCATGCGCATCCACCCCTTGCTGCAGCTGTGTTTAATTGTTATCAGATGTACAGTAAGGCTTCCCACAAGTAAAAGTTCCCCCATGTACATGTAAAGGGTCAATCTTTGTTGTTTTAAAGGTCCACTACACGTGTGTACAGAAGTGTTACCCAAAATTGAGTTGCATGAAAATGAAATAATTCATGTAATGCGCAATTGGTGAAATGTTTTGATACATGTATAAGGCATAATGTATGGTAAAATAAAAGTACTGCAACCCTATCTTCTCCCATATAGTTACTCCCTGTTTGAGCCCAACTCTTGCACACTAGGAGAGTATGGAGTGAGGTTTTAAAAAGCAATTCTTAGGGATAGTGAGCTTCTGAGTGAAGTAAACAATGCTTTTTGCAATAGCCATCCATTGCTAGCTCAAAAGGATCTGCCCGTGCAGCAGTAAGTAAGATTAGTGCAGATGCATTACTTGCTAAAGCACTCAGTGTACGAAGATCACAGGCAGGGTCACTGCTAAATACTATCCGTAAGGTTAATGCAAAGAAGTTGCAAGAGAGTGATATTTTAGTCGGGCATAGGTTTCATACTGCTGGGGCTGAACCTTACTTCTTTGATAATTCGTACACTCACACAAAACAGCATGGAGCCATTCCAGTAGACCTCAATGGTAGGTGTGTAATGGCAGAGGAGATAAAGGACAGGGATAAGGTCACCATGCGCCCTTTGAAATGGAAATGTACAAATGAGTGTTGCAAGCTCACTAGTGAAGAAGTAGCAATAGTGTTAAAAACAAGTTCATTGTTCCAAAAGTCCATTGAAGACCTCAGAGCTGGGCTCGATGCTCTTGATTCAGGGTGTGGTCATGTTCATTATGATGTAACTTTGAAATCACATTCTGGGTTTATTGATCAGCTTGGGCATTCTATTTATTGTGAGCTTCCAGAATGCTCTAGTCCATTGCGAATTATTAGGGCAGCTATGCCTCACTTTCCTGCATTACGGACTTTCACTAGGCTACTTTACAAAGCTCGCAAATGTCACATGACCATTTTGGCTATTGATTCAGCACTCGCTAGTGGGAATATTGAAGAGCTTATACCATTTATGGGCATGAAGGACAATTTGTCAGATTTGTTTAGTGAGGATGGAGTTGAGCATGCCGTAGTTAGTGAAGACCATTCATCATCTGGTCTAGGCTGCATTGAGAGAGACTTGAAAGTTACGCATGCTGACCTTATAGCTGAGCTACATCATCCCGAAAAGAAGAAGGCCTCTGTACGCGACAGCTACAACGCAGATATTGAATCGAAGCAATCTGCTAAAAGGCAGCGATATCAAGAGGACGTCGAGGAGAACCGCGCTGCTAAAAGGCAGAAATACGAGGACAATTCAGATGCCATTAAGGCATCTGAAAGGAATCGGTATTGGAATGACCCCGCTGTCCGATTGACTAAACGTGCTGCCGAGAGGAAGCGGTATCGCAGGGGTCACCGAACTACCACTACCACCCAAAGGTATGTCATGGCATGTTGTATTGCACTAGCATTAAAAAGCTATAGGAAGATGTGCATGCAACATGTGTACAGTACGCATGTAAGGGATCTGCACAAAACCATTCACTTCACATGTCATGGTGACCCAACTGTTGTATATTGTCCTTTGTGACCTAATATTGGGGTGTCATCCTTAATTTGATGTACAAAAGGGCTTCCTTATCTGATGTACAACGGCAGCCGCCTGCCTGCAACTGTGTATGAATTTAATTGCATTTGCTAGGGTGAGCACTGAATGAAGTGTCCCATATAGCTACTCCTTGTATGAACCCAAATCTCATGCACTAATGGAGTATAATGGTGGTCTTGAAAAAGCTATTCTTAGGGATAGTGAGCTTCTAAGTGAAGTAAATGATGCCTTTTGTAAGTCTCATCCATTGCTAGCTCAAAAGGTTGTTACAAGATCTGCCTGTGCAGCAGTAAGTAAGATTGGTGCAGATACATTGGTTTCTAAAGCACTGAGTGTACGAAGAGCAAAAGCAGGGTCATTGCTAAACACTATCCAGGAAGTTAATGCATTGAAATTAGAAGAAAATGATATTTTAGTTAGGCATGGGTATCATACTGCTGGCTCTCTGCCCCCATGGCCGCTAGATGCAGTGCTGCCCCCCCCCCCCCCATCGTCCGCCACCAGCAGTAGCAGCAGCGCTGCCCCCACCACCAGCAGCAGCAGAGCTGCCCCCACCCCCACCGCCAGCAGCAGCAGAGCTGCCCCCCACCGCCAACAGCAGCAGAGCTACCCGAGAGGAAGCGGTATCGCAGGGGTCACCGAACTACCACTACCACCCAAAGGTATGTGATGGCATGTTGTATTGCACTAGCATTAAAAAGCTATAGGAAGATGTGCATGCAACATGTGTACAGCACACATGTAAGGGATCTGCACAAAACCATTCACTTCACATGTAAAGCATGCATGGTGACTCAACTGTCCTTTGTGACCTGTCTATTGAATATTGGGGTGTCATCCTTAATCTGATGCACAAAAAGGTTTCCTTATCTGATGTAAAAAAAGCTTTTGACACAATTTTTTGACTACAATCAGCAGCAGCGCTGCCCCGCCTACACCAGCAGTAGCAGTGCCCCCACCAGCAGCAGCAGCAGCAGCAGAGCTGCCCCCACCGCCACCAGCAGTAGCAGCAGAGCTGCCCCCACCGCCACCAGCAGTAGCAGCAGAGCTGCCCCCACCGCCACCAGCAGTAGCAGCAGAGCTGCCCCCACCGCCACCAGCAGTAGCAGCAGAGCTGCCGCCACCAGCAGAGGCAGGAGCATTGCTACCTGCACCAGCCCCACCACCGGCACAAGCAGTATTGTCACCAGTGCCCCCACCACCACTTCGCCTGCTGCTCCCCTGGCCGCTGCCACCACCACCCACATGGCTCCCATGGCCAGAACCAGGCCGCCGCGGCCATAGAAGAGGCTGGGGGAGACATAGAGGACAAGGCCGAACAGTAAATAACATTTAGAACTCCTATACATATACATATAATTTCTATTATTAAAATGTTAAACCTCCCTCCCTCCCTTTGAAAATTAAAATCAATTTGTGACCACTTATAAAGACGCCAGAGGAAAAAACTAATGAAACAAGTAAATAAAAACATTGTCTAACGAGAAAGTTGTTGGTATATAGGATTGACCAATGGTGGTGTAAAAAGCACGGAAACAAGAGTGACAGAAATTTGACTGGAAAATTGAAATAGGCCTATATTTAGCACACTAACGTTGTAACTGAGTAATGGGCTAAATATAGGCCTATTTCAATTTTCCAGTCAAATTTCTGTCACTCTTGTTTCCGTGCGTTTTACACCACCATTGGTCAATCCTATATACCAACAACTTTCTCGTTAGAGAATGTTTTTATTTACTTGTCAACATATACAGTTATTATGGCGTACAGTCATTATACTTTGTTCCTAAGAAACACACATAGCTGCATGCTATGTGAATGTGTATGTGTGTGTGTATGTGTGTATGTGTGTGTGTGTGCATGTGTGTGTGTGTGTGTGTGTGTGTGTGTGTGTGCGAAATTACCAGCTCCTCTGCCACTGCTTCAGCGTCCACCATCACCCGCATATAGCATTGCCTCCGGGTATGTTCAGTTGTTGCGTAGTCACAGACTACTAGTACGTACCGATTGCCTGAGCTACTCCTGGGCAACGGGCCCACAATGTCCATTGCGATTGTCTGGAATGGCTCATCAACAATTGCATGGTAGCGGTATCAGGGGTGCGTGCTGAGTCTTGACCCGGGACGTCTTCTGACAATTAAGTTTCACACCTCTTACAGAAATCTGCTATTACGTCCTTGCGCAGGGTCGGCCAGTAGAATCTCCCGATCAGTGGTCTTATTTTTGCCTAAATGTCCTGCCAATGGAATACTGTGAGCAAGCTCCATGACAACGTTTCGATACCGACTATAGGTACATAAGTTCACAATCCCTCACAGCTGCACAAAGGGGAATAATCATGCACCCCGATTCACATCGTTTTTGTTTCTCGGGGCTTTTTTTTACAGCTCTGAAATTCTTCATTTTGAAAAAAAAAAACAGATAAAGAAACATCAATGAAAAGGTTTTTCATTGCGACCTAGCTATGTTGTGAAGCTCAATTTGATATAGATGTTTTGTGTTTTAGCAGGGTCGGCCAGTAGAATCTCTGCAGTACCCGATCAGTGGTCTTATTTTTGCCTAAATGTCCTGCCAATGGAATACTGTGAGCAAGCTCCATGACAACACTTCGACACCGACTATAGGTATATAGCACCAGCTGATCTCTCGTATACGGCTCAGAATCTCCTCCCATGTTCGCCTGAAAGCGTTTGTAATACATGCAGGTTCAATGCCAAAATTGTTGCTCAGAACGGTGGCAGTGATATCTCAAAGTTCGTTGTGACGAATGGAGGGATATCCACCACAGGAGCAGCTTAAGGCGTGTTCCACTGTGAATGGTTTGCTGCAGATGCACACTAAAGGGAGTGACGAAGGTTGCCAGCCGAAACGCAGACAAAGAATCTCCCTTGTGGAGAGCAAAACCATGAGAGGTTAAAGGGAGCGCAGTAAGCCAGCTACTAGACCCCTTTTCACTTGATGCTTCCAAAATCCTCCAAAGACGTGGAGGAAACGTGCTTAAGAGATGTGTGTGGGAGTCTTTCTCTTAACTTCTTGGTGACGGGCTGCACTTGAAGTTTTCTTTGCATTATGTTGGGACAGTGTACAAGATAACGGGTTAGCGACTAGTTTCAACATTTGGTGCATGATGCTACAAACAGTAGGCCTACACAATTCGTACCCCTTCACGCTAGTACAGCCACGCTTATTTGAGGAGGGTGTACATTTGTTGGGCTTGGCCCGACAGTGACCTTTGCGCGAAGGTCGGGCAACGCCCAACCTATAGGGTACGTCAGATAACTTGCAGTACATGTAACGTAAACAGACTATACATAAATCTATACGACTACAGTTCATTTTCCCGTTCAGGTTACTAGTAGGAGCGTGCCAAGATTGAACGTGTATCGCTGATAAGAGACATGCATGCATGAGGTGCGCTATGAAGCCGACTGACACGAATGGTTAGAGAAGCCGTCGTGAGAACGTGTACAATGCAGAAGGGACGATGTAGTGCACAGACCTTATTACAACCATGTATCATCCGCCCACTATCATCTGCAAATATAAACAATAACGCTTATTACATCATTACGTCGACCGCAAATACTAATTACCTTTTCACAATTAGCATTTACGCTACAGTGCAAATGCCATAATATTAAAAATATAATTGGGTCAGTTTCCGAGAAAATGAGCCTTCGCTATATATATAAAAAAGTTATAAAAATCATTCACGTTTGAATCGCTATAACTTCCGAACGGTACACGCCATTGACTTCCTATTTTCACCTCTTCATACTACACCATTTCTCTATGGTAAAATACTTTTTGGGGTCTTGCACTTGCTCCGTGCCCGTATTGCAACGTCCGATACCCCACAGGGTATGAACCCGTCATAACTTTCGGCAGGAGTAATCAAATCGCTTCAAATTCGGTTTGTAGGTAGAGGGGTCCTATAGCTATTGATTTGTTCTGTTCGTTAATTTTCACTCTATCCGTTGCGGAGATACAGGCGTGCAAAGTTAATGCACATTTCCTGCTCGATTTGCCCAGGCAACCCTAGTTCCATTCTCCCATTCCGCATGAATATTAATCACTTCCTTGTTCCGCCCAATCTCCGCCTTAAACTAAGCTATATAGCCGTTCGCAACTCAGTGTCA
>JABACO010000005.1:3564195-3725600 GCA_013339895.1 Ephydatia muelleri
AGATAATATATAGATACCGTATATTATCTCTGTTTTTACCTAAACGTCTCAAAGTATGATTTGTGGTTCGCAAAAACATGAACATTATAATGAGATATTTGGTTCTACGTAAATTACGGTAAATTCTAAATAAATTTATTCCACTTAATAATTATCTACTTATATTGTCCAGCCGCAAACGTGTGACATCAGTCGCTAGCACTTCAGCCTGCAGGACGTGATTCGTACAAACCGTTTCAAGTTACATTACGCCCTCGACCAGCGTCAGCCACAACTCAGAATGCAGATATCGCATTTCGTCTTCTTTCTAATACTGCCCAGTGTCGTTAATGGTAAGTGTGCAGCTGTCATTCGTTATGGGTGGGAGCTCGTGCGTATGTGTATCATTGCATGTAGAGTGATCAATTTATCGGACTTGTGAACTTTGAAGTTGTTTGTTTATCGGTCGGCACGCATTTTTCGGTGTTTGTGTAAGATGTTAGAAGGTACCATTTACGAATTTAACTCTTTGACCGCCAAACTCTGCGATTCATTCAATTCAAACACGTTTATTTTATTATAGACATCCCAACGCGCGTTTTTATAAGCAGTTAGTGACAGCAGGAAGCGCGAAAACCACTGCTCCGTTGAAGTAAAAATGGCAGTCGAGTGGGAGCTACAGTAGTGTCACGCTTTGGCACTTACGCAGTTCAATTAAATACATTATTGTACACGACATAAGCTTAATATATTACAAAGGGTCTATAAGGGAGCCTTTTGTGATGCATTGGCTTTACGTTATGGCTGGAGCCCTGTGAATACCCCACTAAATTGTGCTTGTGGCACTCACTTCTCTGTTGAGCATGCGCTGTCTTGTCTGAAGGGCAGGTATCCATCAATTAGATGCAATGAAATCAGAGACTTAACAGCTGCTCTCATGTCAAAAGTGTGCCACAATGTGTCCACAGAGCCTCATCTACAACCCATGACAGGTGAGGTCATGAGTGGACTCTCAGCGAATATCCAGGAAGGTGCACGATTGGATATTGCAGCAGATTGCGTTTGGACGGGCATTTATAGATGTAAAGGTTTTTAATCCTTACGCCCCCTCGAATCAAAAGACCATTTTATCTGCATGCTACCGTAGCCATGAAACTGAGAAAAAGAGGACATATCTGTGAAGTGGAACTGCCTGTTTTACTCCACTCATTCTCTCTTGCACTGGTGGCAAAGCCTCAGGCCACAACAAGCTATAAGCGCCTAGCCTCTCTGCTCTCTACCAAATGGAACCAGGCCTATTGTTTAATCATCATGTGGTTGAGAGTCCGCCTTGCCTACTCATTACTGAGTTATGTAGATTCGAGGGGCACGCTCTCACTTTGGTATATGTCTGCTACACAACCTCCTCTTGACCTGGTGTCAAGAGAAGCCCTTCTACATGCACAATAGATTTTATATCAATAGTTTCTACATGAATTTATCATTATTTAACATTATTGGTGTAATATAGTACATAGTTTTTTCCCTGTAACAAAAAAAAATTATAATAAAGGGTACACATCTCTAATATGTGCTTAAATGTCATGAAAACTATGCCCGCACCTTTGCCTCCACATAAACTCACCTAAATAAGTGTCTAGTAATTCCCCTTGCGTTTCATATCTTTGTTTGTGTTTTTGCTTCGCCTTTGCTACACACTTTCAATGTGGTTGGTACATGTGCCATTTATAGGGTTGACGAAGTTGTAAGTGTGGTTCACTGTAAGATGCTGGTAACCTAGCGTGCCTAGCGAATTGTAAGCAGCCCAGACATCCGAAAGTATTGTAGTTCCTGGCACGATATGCTGGCAAATTATAGGCAGAAGCTTGGCTGCGTCGCAACAGTCTATATGAAGCATAAAACCTACCACATCGTAACCTCCCAAAACCCACTGTTCGCCTACTTGGTGTCCTACATTGTGCTTCCTGTGCACTAGTAAGCAATAAGTCAATTAACATATGCATTAATAATGAATCAATAATTGAAGTGGGGGGGGGGGGGGGATGGACCAGACAAAGACGTCAATAAAAAACGGTGGGCATTACTTGACAATATCGATAAACATCTTATTTCAGATAAAGGAATAAAGAGTTGAAACAGGTGTACCTTTTATCATGAAGCAAGCAAGAGGATCACCCAAAACGTGCAAAAGTCACGTACCCCAGCAGCTTCGTAGAATTTTTTTGCTGGACTGTAAACACCGTAGCTCTGCAGTGGTTTCCATCCTGTGATGACTAAGCTCTTTCCGAAAAGCCAGAAAATATAAACAAAGACAAGTTGAATCTGAACATTACTACAGCTTCTCTGCTTGGTTTGCAAACCACCTTTATTTAGGGGCAAAAGAGGGCAAGTCTGAAGTAGCCAAGGTGTCCCAGTATGTGGCAGCCCATAGTAGCGGCTTGCTGCACTTCCAAGGTAGCAATGATATGCCATCAGCCCACTTACCATCAGATATGAGAACATCAGATGGCTCAAGGGGAGATGTACCTTTTTTTGCTGTAGATGATGTTGTTCAGAGCAGCATGTCATGGGTAGTAACACTCTCTAAATGTACAGCTGACACCATGGGTGGTAAACTGGGTGCACAGGAGACCCTCAGTTGTGACATGTGTGGGTGGCAGAGGTGTGCCCCAAGTCTCAGGCTTACAGCGATATGCGCAATCCTATTTTTCATTTTGTGGTGCGCTGGTGATAAAGATACAAAGCCTTTAATGAGCTCCTGACTCTGGGGTGGAGATGGCAAAAATCTGACATGAGGGATCTATGGGTTGAACAAGCTATGATGTCATTTTCCATAGATCATATACCTGTACTGAGAATGTACAAGGAGCTATTGCTACAATGATCGAAATCTCATACAACGTTGAATTTTTTTATTTTTATAATATAATTATGGGACACGACATTTTGTTGTGAACTGGGAGATCGTTTCCGCGAAAATGGACCTAACGCATGTATTTTCAAGATTTCAATTTCTTTTTATATTCTAGAAGTCCGAAATGTCCTCTATACATTGCTTCTTACGCACTGAGAATTGGACTATCTGTGTCATAGAGTTGTAAGGCTCTAGCCGTACATGTCAACACAGGCATTACTTTTCCATTGCGCGTAATGGAAATTTAGTAATTTATGTGTTATGTCCCTTTTTGCGGAAACAATCCCATTACTGTTCCATATAATCATTTATTGTTATTGCAGAATAAAACAATAATACATCTGTCAAAGCTTCTAAAGTGCACTACAAAGCTAAGACCTGTTGTGATGTGTTTCTAAGATGGGCATTAAAAACAATATCATCCAGTTATTGAAAGTAATTATAAAGTCCTGAGAAAGGCAGCCATAGCACACATTGTTTAGATCATAGAGGTGTGCAATGGGAAGTATGCATCACTTAGGAGCTACAGGTATGTGTGTAATTGAGCACTGGTTCACTGGTTCATCGTTACTCAATGTGTATCCGAGGGATCTGGGTTGCTCCATGGTCTATAATCCAGTCACCAATGGGTCTGGTCACGAACAGCACAGGTGTCACTCATACTGTACATTGATTCAGATCGAGCAGCATGTGGTACAATACCCATGCATGTAGACTACTGAGTAAGATTATTTCTTGCTTAAAGCATGTTTGATTGCTATTACCTTTTCCTCCAATGCAACTATTTACACATATGCATAAACATGTACTGTACACTACAGCTGCCTGTCCATCCTTTAACATCAACTGCCCACCAATGAGAACACTCCTCTGTCCTGGAGACAAAATTACCTACACATGTGCCATCAGCTCAAGTTCTCCTACTATTCCTACTATTTACACACAGTGGACAGGATCTGGTTTGCAGTGCCCAGCCACTGCTAGTTCTGCTGCAAACATACTCACACTCTCACAACAAACAGGTGCTTCACTCAATACAGTACCAGGATCATGTGGTAACCTCTCTGCTGTGATGACCAGCATCAGTGAAACATGCTACACCTCTGTCCTCACCATACCTACTCCTCAATATTTCAATGGAACCACAGTCACTTGTAGAGATGGCAATTTTGGTACTCTCATTGGCAATGATACACTGAACATACAACTGGTAGGTAAGTTGCATTACGTTGTTTGCGGGTGTTTATTAAAACAAAATTTTTTCCATTATACTGTTATTAATTAATCAATGGTCTATTCATTTCCATTTGTTTAACATTCTCTCTTTTATAGTTTACTATATACAGGCACACTCTTCTGTTGAGTTTTCAAAGGATACATAAAATGTTTCATATACAGGTACCATGACAGCCTTTATGTCAGAAATTATATCCACCTCACACACACACACACCTCACGCACCTCACACACACCCACACCTCTCACACACCCACACCTCTCACACACCCACACCTCTCACACACCCACACCTCACAAATCAAAGCTGTATTCAGACCTTCTGCAATTGACAAACACAGAAGACTGACCAGACCCATTCCTAGATTTAGCTGTTAGTAACCTGAAGGATTTACCATTCAACGTTGTTCCTTAATCTCAATACTAACAGCTGGATGGCTGGCTACCTGTATTTCATTATTTAGACCATGTATCCTGACATTTCGATACATTAGTTTTAAGGATTACCTGCACCACAGCAAACCTATTACAGGGCAGTGATGATTGCAGCACAGAGTTGGCATAGTGATCGAAATGTTAGGAACATGACTTACTGCAGTAATCTTGCAGTGCACTTCAGTAAATAAATGTCTTTGGCCACACTTAGCAGGAACATAGTACATATAATGCCACAGGGTCTCACGAGCTGAGCCCATATCCATGCCCTGCCAGTTTGGCTAATGGCAGGGTGTGGATAGGCTCAGCTCATGAGCCCCTCTATGTTTGGGTGTGGCATCACATGCCTGGCCACTCCCTATCCCCCACTTACCCCTAACTAGACATGCCGGATACGTACAGTGTACAAGGTTAAGATGTGAGCAGAGAAATTAATACATGGCTCCAACTACTGTTACATGTACTAGGTCACTTTGCATTCATGTGTAACCTAGGAGCTTTTCCTGTGCTACATGTCCGGCAGTAAAAAAATTTAAAATTAAAACATTAAACTAGTTGATTTTAGTGAGATTATTTCTTTTCATTTTTATTAGCTGCTCCAAGTGCTCCAACCATTACATCACTGATCAGTACCTATTCAGACCAACTAAAAGTGACCTGGACATCTGCTCCCACTGCTACCAGCTACAATGTCAGTATCCATGATAGTGTCAACACACTGGTCACCATCTCATCTACCAGAGCACCACAGTACACATTTACTGAACTGACCAATAACACAGTCTACACTGTCTCAGTGGTGGCCATCAACTGTGCTGGGAGCAGTAGTTCTGCAACAAGAACTAGAACGACAGGTATTAAATATCTTATGTGTTAGTCATCATTATTTGGTGAGGAAAGATAATCAAACAGCTGAATATATGTTATATTGGTTGTCAAACTAATGTTCCTCCTAGTGTCCATTGAGCGCATTAGATAATTAACATGTACAGTTACATGTACATGTATTATGGAGTCTAATTATTATAAGAAATATGCATAGCTGCATCCAAGCCATGCTGTATGCACCATGTAAAAAAGGCTTGGCGTATAACATGTGTATTGGGACGTTATAACATCCCAATACACATGTTATACGCTAGTGTATAACAAGCCTTTTTACATAGTGATGAGTGTGTGTGTGTGTGTGTGTGTGTGTGTGTGTGTGTGTGTGTGTGTGTGTGTGTGCATTATTAGGGGCAATGCCGAAACACATGTGTGCAAAAAAATGGGGTCATGTACCCATTCCTATATGTGTCTTTCATCTAATGTTATAGTATGGAGATGGAGACACACACACACTCACATACTCACATGCACACTACAAAAACATGTACACACATGCACACACATACACATGCACTCTTACACACATATGTACATGCCTGGTCCTAATGGTGACTGCCATTGCAGTTATGCTATTAAGTGACTGACTGACACAGCAATTCAGGGCTTTGATTGCAGTCCCGTGACAGCACGCGATTTCAACCGGAAGAGCGCGCTTTCAAATTTTGTGCACCATTTGCTCACGAAATCATGAGTGGACCGATTTCATACGAATGATTTCACGATCCCCGCATGGTGATTAGGTGCACGGCAATCAACATCGCACGCACACGTATGAGACCAAGCCACGTACCGTGTTAGTGTTGCATTGATTATCATGTGATGTAATGGCTGAGGTTGTTCAAAAATTAAAATATTTTACAAAATAGAAAAATAGTGTAGTGTATACTCTGAACTGGAACAGATCCTGTTTAACACCGGATCCGTGAGAACAGGACATTTTTTGAGCTGATTTTGTCGAACGCACGTTTTTGAAAATTAGTCGGAAGCGGTCCAATTGTCGTAAACGCTATGAACTATAATAATACAACTCTCCACATGAATATTTATGCTTTTCCCACCTTCATACCTACTTCCTAGCCTATCCTGTGTTTGTTCAAAGTTCGTAACTTACAACCGTCACCGAAAAAAGTACACTTTTTTCAGTGACGTTTTTCTCATTCGTAAACAGTGAATATATTCTCATTTCTACACACAACATCGAATTCTACTAATTTTAGCACTGCAGTCTTTCAGCTCTCTGAAAGACAGAGTTCAAAGCCAAATGTCTATCATATAGGTCTGGGCACGATGGAAATAAGTAATCACGCGTTTACGGGCGGAGGTCCTATTAAAGCTTCACGCTAATATTAGTGACATGTAAGCCACGCATAAGTCGATTATCGTTTCTCTTACTCTCCCTTTTCTCTCTCTCTCCTCTCTCTCTCTCTCTCTCTCTCTCTCTCTCTCTCTCTCTCTCTCTCTCTCTCTCTCTCTCTCTCTCTCTCTCTCTCTCTCTCTCTCTCTCTCTCTCTCTCTCTCTCTCTCTCTCTCTCTCTCTTGTCAACGGCTTTTCTGATGTTAATCCTGCACAAAATGTATCAATTTTGTAAAGTTTTCATGTACTCTGTGATGCGCCTTACTAGCTCAGACTTGTTCCCTGTTTTCTTGATGTTGTGATGGCAGAGATATGTTTGCAGTTCTTCCTTCTTCCACTGGGACAGGTCCTTGTCGAACTTCAGGTCCTCAAAGGTCATCCTGGCCTTCTTCTGCCTTCCTTGGGTTGTTTCATTCCTTTGGGACCTTCCACGTTTGCGATCTGAAAGTTTTGGCTCGGACTGCCTCCCAATGGTCTGGTACACGACACGTATCTTCCCTGCAACTGGCAATTCACTCAGACGAATCATTTTCTGTGACTGCAGCTCATCTAATCTACAAAACACACCATCGGCTGAGATCTTAACTTTCCCTAGATCTTTGTTCTCACCACCCTTCCAGCACTCATGTATCAGCCTAGTTACCCTGGTGGTCAGCTCTGGTTGCATTTTTTTTCGTGTATGGGCCCATCCTGCATAGAAATTGAACTCAAATGTGGCATATGTCAGATTGCTGTCATCTGTAAGCAAGTTAGATGCTCGGTCTACAGCACCAGAAACAGTGAAGTCCATTGTGGCCAGAAGAGTGTTAGCATACCGCATTGCAATACTGAGTACATCTTGGTGTTCCATCACCCCACTGCACACATGTTTTGCAAGCAATAGTTGTGACTTGAAGTGATACAGGCACACTGTACACTGTGGGTACACTGCCTGTATCCTCTTCAGTGCCTCTTCATCCTCATGCTGCTTCTGCACGCGCTGCATCTCTCTCTGGCTTATGCCTTTAGTCCGCTTCTTGTATCGACCCTTGTCCTTCCTAACTTGCACACCAGTACTTTCACTAAAACTGTTCAAAAGCACAGCAACACCAGTAAAATTGATGCCCTCCTCACCCATAGCATTAATCAGTGAAGTAGCATGGCAGGAAGGAATCGGGACACATGCAGATGGCATCTTCTGTCCCAGGCAGTTATAGAACTTGATGTGCTGTTGGCCGTCAGTTGTGGCATATTGAGCAGCATAATATTCAGATATTCCAGATATGGCAGGGATGACTTTAGATCTATATGGGGCCTTAAAATCTGGTTTCACCAACAGAACAGTAGTGTTGCTGAGGGATTTCTCCATTAGTGCCACTGCAAGCTGCTTGGGAGTAGATACTTTTCTTCCACCATTTCCCTGCACCAGATAGGCTTCAACTCGGGACTGTTGATGTGAGAAGTGTGTGTCGCACACATCCTTGCCACTCTGGGCCTCATTGTGGTAGTATGCTACTAACCTTAGTCCAGCAGCTGAACAGACATAAGGAAGGAGCAGCTTGGTCTGCTTGCCAGCCAGATTTTTAGCATTGTCACTCTGGACAATTAGTTTGGTGACATGGGGGAACCGCTGTCTCAATGCATGAAGGGCAGCCTCTAAGCAAGACAGCACAATGTTACCATCAGCTTTCTGCTCGTTTTGGACTACACAGTCAATAAAATGGAGATCCACTTCGTCCACTCCCTTATCATCATCCACTTCCTCCTCATCCTCACTAATCCACTCGTAGTTGACATTCTGCAAGTCACCCATGTCTACCTCTTCGCACCCACCAGCCTTGTCTTGCATTCCCTCATTATCATAACACCACTCCCCTGCTTCATCATCATCCCCCTCTCCCTCTTCACACCCATCACCCTCTCCCTCCTCTTCACAACCATCCTTTTCTCCCTCCTCATCAGACCCATCCCCCTCCTCTTCCCATCCATCCCACTTTCCCTCTTCACACCCATCATTATCACTCTCTCCCTCCTCACACCCATCATGATTGCCCTCTCCCTCCTCTTCACAACCATCCTTTTCTCCCTCCTCATCAGACCCATCCCCCTCCTCTTCCCATCCATCCCACTTTCCCTCTTCACACCCATCATTATCACTCTCTCCCTCCTCACACCCATCATGATCGCCCTCTCCCTCCTCACGCCCATTATGATCACCCACTCCCTCCTCACACCCATCATGAGCACCCTCTCCCTCCTCACACCCATCATGATCACCCACTCCCTCCTCACACTCATCATGAGCACCCTCTCCCTCCTCCTCACACCCATCATGAGCACCCTCTCCATCCTCCTCCCACCCATCATGATCACCCTCTCCCTCCTCACACCCATCATGATCACATACTCCCTCCTCCTCACACCCATCATGATCAGCCTCTCCCTCCTCCTCACACCCATCAAGATCAGCCTCTCCCTCCTCTGCATATCCACCCCCCTCCATATTCTCATTTATCTCCACATCCTGTACTCCACCATCATTTCCCTCATTTACCACACCAACCTGCTGCAACAATCGGACTTTCTCATCACTAAAGTCTATCATCACATGGAGTTTCTCATTTGATTCACCACTTCTGACCTCTTCCTCAGTGGAGTAAGGTTTGATGAATACTCCAGCTCCCCACCACAGCATTCCTTTCTTTCCATAGTATGAATCTCCACCCTCACGGAACCCCTTTGCAAGGAACTTCTGTTTGAAGTCGAAGATCAGGTAGGCAGTGGTGGAATCCATTTCTGCAATAGCTTGCTTCATTCTGAGGCTCTGCTGGGCAGCTTGCATCACATGGGCCATATATCTAAAGGTGCGGCGCTCACACTGGTGTACAGTGAGTAGCACATCAGCTGTTTCATCTAGCCTGGTGGGGTCCTCATCCAGCTTGTTAAGTGCCACTTGCCTCAACCTGTCATAAAAGACAAAGGGGCCTCTGCAGGCATTACACTCCAGGTGGCCACCAAGTTTAGGATCCCTGTTGGGCTTCCTGTTAGGAACCAGGTCTAGTGAGAATACTGGTGAGTGGGTACTGAAACCACTGCACTCACTCTGCTCTACGACAGTGCGTGTAGCCTGAGCACAGTGACTGAGCTGGGCTTTTACATGGTCCACAAATGCCTGCTGTGTGTCTGGATCATCAAAAAGATCAGGTGCTGAAGCCATCTTCTCCAGTTCCTGGTATGCCCTGAACTGCTTGACTTCATGTTCCTGAGGCTGGTGGCTGTTTGCTTCAGTGCCATCAGATGCTGCCACACCCTCCCTTGCATGCAAGGAATAGCCGTAGCTAAGGAAATCATATGCATTGGTGCGGAGGCCATGCAGCTCATCTCGCAGGGTATGGTCCACATCAGACAGAGGTGCAAGAATATTGATCAACCTGTCCACAATGACAAAGTTGTCAATGTGGAAATTGACCTTTACATAGTCCACCCCTGCATGTGCCTCTTGCACCTTACCACCACCAGTGATGTGATTGGCAATGGTGTAAAACAATGTTCTCCCAATAGGTGGCTTACCTGGCATTACGTCTCTGTGCTTCATAGTGTACACCTCGTACATGCTGGCAATGTCGTGCTTTAGCACCAGGGACCTCATTGCAAACATGTTCGTCAGCTCTTTCCATCTGGGATTTCTATTAGGTGAACGTTTTTTGGCTACCCAGGCAAGGCGACTAATGTTGTCATCACTGTAGATGAACTCCACAGCAAATTCTACAACATCTCTATGCACTCGAGACTGAGTTTTATGATGCTCCTGAAGTCTCAAACCATGTGTGAGGTAAAGCCTGTCTACCTTTGCCTGAAACATTAGTTCAGATGCATAGTCCTTGCTAATGGACAGGAGTGATGCCACATCCGCATGAGGCACATCTGCTAGAGTGACAAGTAGTCTCCTTGCATCACTGGATGTGTAATACTTTTCTCTCTTTAGTACATCACTTATTGTGCTGGGTATAGTGACAAGGCTGTCTCTGTCTAACGAAGCATCAGCAGAGGTGGCCTCATTGGACTCAACGACAGACTTGAGGATGAATGCATTCTTCAAGTCGCTTTTAAGTTTCAAGTTTGGGAGCAGCAAGTGCACCAAGGCCTTCATGCCTTTCAAAAAGACATTTTCAATGCGACAGAAGCTAGGAGAATCTATCTCATCATTGCCCGCGTAAACAACTTGCCGCCGGATATCAAGACATGGAAGCCGTCGCACGCTACTTTCGCAGTCACAACCCATCAACTTGAAGACACTAAGAATATGCGCCTGTGATGATCCATAGTTGCTGCAAGTGGGACTATCTTTTCCACATGTCGTATCAACGATAGAAACTGCACAATGGACACTACTACGTTCCGGATTTATCCGTACGGGTGTATCTGGTAACGATCTATCCTTCCTTGGACGACCTGGACGTTGGTGGGGTTTGCATAGACAACACTTAGTGCAACGCGTTCCTCCATCACACTTAGTGCACACTGGTTTCTTGTGCTTCTCAGCACATGATGGCAACATTTTACACTCGACTCGTCCACTAATGACTAAACAACGAATTACGTCACTTTCCATGGGTCTGGGGACTTACCAAGGCAAGTTGGCTTAACGTTTTGTACAAAATCTAAGCGGATTAATGAAACGTTATTCGCTATGATCTCTATTGGTAAACAAACTAAGCATGAAAGCACAATAAAACTTGTTGAATAGGGCTTGAGAAAAAAGTGTACTTACGTCCCCGCGATGACCGAGAAATTGCGAATCGCGTCTCTTACAATGCATACAGATCTAGCATCAATCTTGCTACAAGATTAAAAATGACATAAACAATTTCAGCGATGGTTGGGCTATCCAAAAATGCCACTCTTGTAGCGAGAAACATTTTTCCGACTAATTTTCTGAATGGAGGGTTCGACAAAAAAAATGTCCTGTTCTCACGGATCCGGTGTTAAACAAAAAGAAGGCATGACTGGTGCACACTTGCATTATACATGGCCTCACCTTTCAGCATGCAGTGGTTGAACAGAACATCCTATTTCCATCTTAATTTAAGGCACACTGTAGAGGCTTTAGGACTATAGAGGCAATAAACTTTACTTGGGGGTAACTTCTGGCAGATATAGCACGCTGAGTAGCGTACTGTACTTTTCTGATGAAGTGAAACCCCCAGAGCGCATTCACACGAAGGCTTTACATTGAGTAAGAGTGTTCAAATAGATCGAACAGACCAAGACTCACCTTGTTCGATCTTTTGCTTATCATGGCCAAACAGTATAGCATCCATGCCAAGTGGAGTGGTCAATTAAAGAAAAGAGATGCGATTTATATATAGTTGCATACAAGATTCGATCTACGCCGCCATCATTGTTCTACACAAGTCTGGAAAAGAATTGCAAATAGCCATCGCAAGTATAAAACACACAAAAGACTAGCGACGTACTATTTCTTTCATTGCTCTACTTCAGTCAAGGTGTTACAGGGTTATAAGACACAGCCGGCACCTGGGATCATTCTTTTTCAGCCAACCATACAGCACCATATTCTCTTCTCGCCCTAAACTCCTACAGGAAGGGCAAGATCTGTATTTCACTTTCTAAGCAGTGCTACCTCTGCATTCCAGGAGCTTCAACACAAGATTCATGTAAAAACTCGTCACGCGATTGAGTTATAAAAAATTTCTGAAGTTCCCGTAGAGTACTGCACGGGAAATCATGACTACAATAGCCATGAGCGCACATATCGTTATCTACACGCGTGTGTGATTGAATGCAATATTCGTAATGACATGTAATCGGATGGCCGAATTGCTGTGTGATTACAAGGGATATTAAGCTTCATATACTATTATAGGTGCGGCATTTAGATGCTTATATAGTGCTAAATGCTTCATTTTTAGCAAAAACAGCTCATGAATTTCATTTAACTAATCTTGCAATGAGATATGCTCCATCTTTCCACTGTTCTGTCCTCTGCTTTGGATAGCATTAGTTGCACAAATCATGTCACCTTAACTTGTACTGACAAGTAGTAATTTGAATCCTTTATTCATTCATATGCAGTTAAAATGGACACAGGCATATGGCACACTATCAATGTCTGCTGTCCACTTCCAGCCCTTCTTTCCTCCTCCTCCACACACACATGTATCCACACCTTCAGTGTTGCATGTGATTGGCTCAGAGTGGTTCACACCATGATAGGCGTATTTGGTGTCTGTTGACAAAGTTACAAGTACAATGAAATATATCAGATTCAGGCATCACTCTTGATGTGCCTGTATACCTTTTTCCATACATGTTTTTTTAGGCTGGAAAGATCTATAAGTATAGAGTAGACTTAGTTTTGGATGTATGGCGGATGTATTATAACACCCTTGCATGTGTTCCATCAATGTGATGCTAAGGTGGCATTGCCAGTGATGGTTTTGATATAGTTATGTTGTGCTTTAATACTTGTAAGCCTTCAAAAAGTACATGTTGTGGCCTTTGTTGTGCACACTTACAACTTTGTGCATGAAGATGTACAGTACATATCACTACTAATACTGCATTAACCTTTCATCATGCCATATTGTTTTTTACAGCAAACTCTTCACTACCAACAAATGTGAATGAATTACAAACTTCAGCTGCTGTTGGTATTGGAGTTAGCCATGGAGTTGTGATACTAGTAGCATCAGTGCTGGTGGTGGTGGTCATTGCATTTTAGAAAGTGTAAGATGTGCACTATTGAAATAAATGTTGACCAGCTGTTTTAATGTTGTTTCTTTCTCATACATGTACATGTATCACCTCAGGACCTGTGTTTTGAACTTATATTTGGGATTTGTTGGTGGAAGCTTAATAATTATTTGAGCAGCTGCGCATAAGCCAGCTGCCAGGATAGATGGACCTCAAGGATTGTGGATATGAACTGGTATCTACATGATATGAACCATGTACCAGAGATGAGTATGCACACCATTTACTCTATACAGAGCACAACATGTAGCATGATTTAACTCTTTCATGGGCAAAGCCAATTATTACGGTACACATGTTGTGCAAAAATAAAGTGTTGTGCGTTGCAGGAAAACGTAGTTAGGAAACAACTTACACTGTATGACCAGGAAACAGCTGATCAATATGTTGTTGACTGCAAAGTGTTAACTGTTTAGACAAACAGAGTGGCTTTAGTACAGCACCTGCGGCGCAATATTGCTCTGTTGCCCGTGAAAGAGTTAACTCTACTACCATAATTAACCAGTACAGTTGTACCATGCCCCACCCACACTAACATATCCTGGATGAAGTGGGTGTGTTAGTGAAGATGGAGTAGCATTACCTACTGTAGAGAATACAATCAAACATATTGAATCACTTCTTCAAGGATAACATCAATAGTGCCTACTATCAGTCTGAGTAAACATGTGACTTACTGCTCTTCCAGTGATTGTTGCAGGACAACTGCTCTAGCACAGTTTGAGAGTGCCACTCTCAGTCTGTCACTGATGAGAGCCAACACATGATCCATCCAGTCTCACTCCTACTCTCAATCAACCAAACAAGAAAATGAATTGTATATAATTATAGTGCTCATGCTTCATATAGGATATTGCCTATATTGTGTCCGTATGCAAATCTGGTGTCATCCTCAACCCACATCCACTGTTTCATGCGCAGTAAACAGACTAGTTTTTTGTATGTTCAATCAGTGTGTCATGACCACATATATTATATCTGTATTGCAGAGTTCACCCTTGCAGTGCGGCCTATCAGACACACTTAGGAGGGCTGACTTTTCTTTCGCATACTTATATAGTTCCATGTCTTGCACTGACAGGGGCAGGCTACTTTAGTTTCTTTGTCTCGCAGCAGCAAGGCTATCCGTAACATCATCGGTAGACTTAAGTCTCCACCTTAATCCTGATGAGCTGCACACAGCACTTAAATGGCGGCTGGGAATATGCCTTTATGGTGCTTCATGACCCCTCCCCCAATCATGTTCATTGTACCTAGAGAAATTCTTGGATCTTTTAAACCACCACAGCATCACCGGCAAGCATTATGGAAATGTGTTTGGCTGTCACGAACGACTGCTTAACGAAGTCTATAATGCTTGTCTATGCGTTTTATACTCTACTGATGTTGAAGCTGGAAGTGGTCTAGGTACAATTGAACTCAGAACCCAATTTGCAACCTGCAGGCATTGTAGTCAGGGGGGCAGAAGCACTAGAGATATTGACATCATAGTAACCTCTCTGCTTAGCTCTGAAATAATTGATGGAAAATCAAGATAAAATGTATCAAGTAGGCCATTAATGATAAGAAGATGGAATTAGAACTAATCTAGCTTTAATGAATCGGTAGTACAGTCTCATGTGATGAATGGTGACATCCAGTTAAACTTTATGCAAATTGAAATTCCCAAATAAAGTAGGAATGCGTGGTGTGGTGAATGTGGTGTTTAATACAAACACTGATGGCCGGTGTGACCAATACAAATTTACTGTACACTTTAATACAAAATATTCAAAGGGGGAGGGGCTATCTCCTTCATGGCACTGTGATCCATAAGCAGTGTTTGTATTCATTTCCACAGCATCTCTCTTCTTAGTAGAGCCCACCTCATCATATACAGTGCCAGGGTCAGCATGTGAACTGCAATTGTGATGAATCTTTGGACCTTCTTGAAATGCCACCACACTCCTATAGAGAAAGACACCACAAAGGTGAAAGTGACTGACACACCAATAGCTGTACTAATGGCTGAACCAACTGCAGCTGTCTGGACCCTCTTGGACACCACGCTTTAACATGCAAATGTGGGGTGATGTTGTATTACGCCATAATGCACTCAGGGACACTTTAGTGCACTTCCTTCACCGTGCGTATGCTTCTGTCCAGTTAAAGTTGGCGCTGGGCTCTTTCCAGACCATTCGCAGTCACGACCTGCTGATATTCTGTTGCAGAATTGGAACCTTGGGAGGCTAGTTGCCCTGGACATCTCCGTTGTCTCACTGCTAAACCCTTCAACTTTAGCTGAAGCGGGAGCAATTAACGTTTGGTGCAGTCCTTGAGGCAACGGAGAGCAAGAAACACCAGGCCAAAGATGAAAAGTGTTCAGCTCTATAGGGTGGGTCTCAACCCCTCTAGCAGTTGATTCTTATGGGGCTTGGGGTAAAGAGGCTTCATTGTTTTTTGCACAAATTGCTGCTCGGCTTGCAATCCACAAGTCCCTGCCAAAGTCACAGCAATCTTTCGACCTGTTCTCCAACTTAAGCATTTGCTTAATTAGAGCAAATGCCAGAGCCATTCTACGAAGAGTGTAGAACCATACCTGTCTGTGTATTTTCTTTATTATTATTATTAAAAAGTTTTATTTTATTTTGTTTTAAAATTTTTGTTTTGAATCACTTCGCCGACTCACCAGCAAATGTCTATGCAGTTTGATTAAGGAAGATGCTTCTGCTTTCTTTCAACCTTTTCAGTTTGGTGTAGTTCTCCCCCAAGGATGTGAGAAGGTAATCCATGGCCTCAGACGTTGTCTCAATAATCATTGGCATGACTCTGAATTTGTCTGCTTGAAGGTTGATATGAAGAATGCCTTCAACCTAGTGTCTCGCCAGTCCCTCCTTGACCAATGCACCCTACATTTTCCCCTCCTCCTCCCATGGACAACATGGTGCTATGGCCAACACCCTTTCCTATGGCATTCTATGGGAACTTTGACATCTGAGGCTGGTGTACAGCAAGGGGATCCTCTAGGCCCCTTCTACTTCGCCTTGGTCCTGCACCATCTGGTCCTTTCCATCTCCAAGGATGAAAGTTGCCAACACTTACTTTTCAATGCATGGTACCTGGATGATGGGGTGGTGGCCGGCCCATCTACCTCTGTCCAGCATGTTGTATGCCTACTTCAAGATTTAGGTCTCTCATTGGGGCTCCATTTAAATCCATCTAAATGCGAGCTTTTTGGCCAAGGTGACCTCAGTGTATTCCCTTCTCAGATGAACAAATCTTGTACACCCAACCTTATCATCCTCGGAGCCCCCATAGGGGAGGTTGCCTTTTGTTCATCATTTATTGCCTCTAAACGTGCTGCTGCCTCCACATTGCTATCCTCCCTGGTGAAGCTCGGGTCATGTGATCCTCAGATTGCTCTCATTCTGCTACGCATGTGTGGTGGGTTTACCAAATTGGTCCATGTTGCACGTTCCACTCCCCCATCCCTGGCATTGGATGAGCTGCATGCCTTTGATGAGCAGGTCAGATGCACCTTCACAGGGTGCCAAGCTATTGACACTACTGACAGCTCTTGGATGCAGGCCCAGTTGAGCTTAAGTAGAGGTGGCCTGGGGCTTCGTTCACTGGCTCGTCACTCTAATGCAGCCTTTATCGCCTCCATCAGTACTGCAGGCCTTGCCTCTCCATCAGATAATTTCCTGGCCGATGCAGTCAATTCCTACAACAGGTGTGTTCCCCCTGAGAGTGCAATTGATATTAACAGTCTTACATCTTCTCCTTGCCGACAACACACTCTATCAGCTGCATTAGAAAACATTCAATTTAACTCTCTTTTTTCCCAGAGCTCTGTGGCTGACAAGGCTCGTCTCCTGTCTGTGTCCTCTCCCCATGCCTCCGCTTGGCTCTCTGTAGTACCATCTCCAGGCCTGGGTCTAAGCCTAGACCCCAACGAGCACCAAATGGCCATCAAGTGGTGGCTCGGGCTAAATACCTCACCTGGCTCACCTCCCTGTGCATTGTGTCCAGAACATCCCTTGGATCACCATGCAGTAACATGTAAGAGAGGTGGTGATGCTCTATCCAGGCACAACAAGCTCAGGGATGTAGTGCTTCAGACCTGCCATCGTGCCTGCATAAGCGCCAAGGCGGAGGCTGGTAGTGGACTAGGACATGAGCTTCGGAACACACGCCCTGCTGACATCCTAGCTTCCAATTGGCTCTGTGGCAAGCCTGCTGCCTTTGACCTTACTGTGGTGTCTTCGCTTAACCCTACCTTTATCTCTGAAGCGGGTCGCACAGCAGGGTCAGCAGCGGTTGCCGCTGAGCTAAGGAAGCACTCTGCCAATGATGCCAAGTGTTCCGAGTTGGGGTGGACGTGTATTCCCCTTGTGGCCGAGTCATGGAGCTTGGGGCAGCGAAGCGGTGTGTGACATTAGATCTTTACATTAGAAGAATGAATCACCATACATCATGTGACACTTATGTAATAATAAATATAGTCCAACAGTTAACTCCACAACTCTCTTCTTTCAGAGTCTTTGAGGTGGACGGATGCTTACTCCTGTCTTCAATCTGGTACGCGAGGCAATAGGACTGGATGGTGTTGAATAATTTGACCTCTCATCTACTGCAGGTTCCTCTTGGCTCACTACTGTTGATTTTTGTCCTACATGTGTTTCCTCCGGTACAGGGACCAGGTGTTCCCGAGTTCTCCTAACTTCACCTGATGGTGTCTCCACGATGCACGATCTGGGAGTGTTGGCCGATGATGTGACCTTGCCTCTGATACGATTATTGCCACCAGATGAGACCCACACGTCTGTACCAATTGGTATCTCTGATCTAGATTGAACACAATGACTCTCATCATAGTTGCATTTCATTTTAACCTTATACTGTTGGTGTTTTTCTCTGAATGTACCCAGGAAGTCCCATTTGGGTACTAGATGTTCACTAATCTGAGGTATGTTGGTCCGAATCAGTCGCCCCATCAAAAGCTGTGCTGGGCTTAGTCCACACCATGATAATGGAGTTGCCCTGTAGCACAACATAGTGAGGTAGGGGTCATCATCTGAGCTAAGTAGTCTCTTTACTGTCTGCACTGCCCTCTCGGCTTGGCCATTACTCTGGGGGTAATGAGGGCTACTAGTAGTGTGTTGGAATCTGTAGAGCTCACTGAATTCCTTCATTTCCTTGGACACAAACTGTGGCCCGTTGTCGGAAACCACAATCTCAGGGACCCCAAACCTCGCAAAAATT
Source organism: Ephydatia muelleri (assembly GCA_013339895.1). NCBI lineage: Eukaryota > Metazoa > Porifera > Demospongiae > Spongillida > Spongillidae > Ephydatia > Ephydatia muelleri. The sequence goes on from JABACO010000005.1 coordinate 3,583,002, forward strand.
GATTTCAATGCAGTTATTACAGCACTGGATGTTGTACTAGCCAGTTTGGTGGTTTCCACATACCTGGAAAAATAATCAACTACAAGTAAGAATGTTGCACCCTTCATTTCAAAGAGATCTGTTCCAACCTTTTGCCAGGGGTACTTAGGTAACTCTGATGGAATCATAGGCTCCTTACAAGGCACAGATCTCTTTGCACAGACTAGGCATTGTTTTACGAAGCGCTCAAGGTCCTTGGAGATTCCTGGCCACCAGACACATGAACTTGCTCTAAGCTGGCACCTCTGAATTCCTTGGTGACCCTGATGTAAACTCTGCCTTGTCTCCTCTTGCAAAGCCTGGGGATGACTAAGCGTTTTCCAAAGAAAAGGAGCCCATCATATACTGTTAACTCTCCTCTCAAACTCCAGTATACACATAGTTCAGATTGTAGTCTATGTTTTTCTGGCCATCCAAAACGACAGTACTTAATGACAGCAGACGTAACTGGATCACTAGTTTGAGATGAACGATAAACATCCATGCGTGCTTTGCTTGCTGGCAAATGTGCTATTACTTGAGCTGCAAAAAGTTCGGCATCATCCTGGAGTACTTCACAATCTGTTTCTGGAACAGAGGTAGGGGCTCTAGATAGAGTATCAGCTGTGTACATGAGCTTCCCTGGCACGTGCTTGATGTTAAAATGGTATCTCATCAAGCGTAGTCTAAATCTCAAGATCCTCGGTGGGAGGCTATCTAACTGCTTGGAACTCAGTAGTGGCACTAACGGTTTGTGGTCTGTTTCAACTGTGAACTGTCTCCCCAGGATATAAATGGAAAACTTGTCGCACGCCCATGTAATTGCCAATGCCTCCTAAATTTGTGCATACCTAGTCTCTGTTTCAGACATCGATCTGGATGCGAACACAACTGGTCTCCACTCAGCTTCAAATTTCTGAAGAAGGACTGCCCCTAAACCATTTGACGAGGCATCTGCAGATACCAGGGTCTCTGCCATGGGGTTGTACAGAGCAAGTACGGTATAGGCCTAGTCAACTCTGTCTTGACTGACGAAAATGCGTGGTCTTGACTGGTACCCCAAACCCATGCAGACTTTGTGCTCAATAGTTCACGTAACGATTGTGAAATTTGTGCCACATTCGGGGAGAATTTTCCTAATTGGTTCACCATTCCCATAAAACGTCTGAGCTCTGTGATGTTTGTAGGTGGTTTCATCTGTAAGATAGCTTTAGTTTTATCGGGATCGGCACTAACTCCGTCTCTGCTTATGACATGGCCAAGGAATTTTAGCTTGTCCACACTGAACGAACATTTCTCACTGTTCAAAGTGACTCCTGCTGCCTTAATTGCTTTGAGGATTGCATGCAGTCTAAAGTCATGCTCCTGTTGATTGGAGCCAAACACTAAAACATAATACATTTAACATAGAACACCATCAACACCCTCCAAAATCTGGCCCATCCGCTTCTGAAAGAGCTCTGGAGCACTTGAGATACCGAATGGTAACTTATTAAAACAGTAACGTCCAAAGGGAGTTATAAAAGTTGTCAGCAACCGGGATGAGTCGGCCAAGGGAATCTGCCAAAAGCCGGAATTGGCATCCAGCTTGCTGAAGACAGTAGCACCGGTAAGTTGTGCTAGGGTCTCATCCACCGTAGGGAGCGGATACACTTCTCTTAACACACTTTCATTCAAAGCCTTTAGATCAACACAAATTCGAATGTCGCCATTCCTTTTTGGTGCCACTACAATCCCTGCACACCATGGAGTTGGTTGGTCAACCTGGGAGATTACCCCTATTGATACCATGCGTACAAGCTCCTCTTTCACTCAGTGTAGTTAAGGCAAGTTCTGGGCTCTGGAACAGACAACAATGTTGACAACATGTAAACAGCTTGTCGAGCGCACTAATGTAGCTTAGTAACGGCGCGTATTGGGATTACGCGCCGCGCGCACGTCATTCAGATCATTGCATCATAGATCTATATACCGTATAGAGAGCAGACGTAATTATTCGACAAATATTCTTATTAGTGTATAAAATTACAGTGGCTGATCGGAACGGAAGTTGGATGGTATACTGCAGTACAACAAGATGGATCAGAAACGGCACGACCCAACCAAATCAGCCGTATAAAAGTGACGAGGTTGTGTACGCATCGTGAGCGATTGCGACAGGTTTGAAATGTGGGCGGATCGTCTTCCCACTCGAGGCTTGGTCTGGGGACCCAACTGCATGGGGTTCCACGTCGAGCGCGTGGTGGAGAAATTGAAGTTGCAGTTTCAATGACCCCTTGGCCACGTAACGCAATTTGATACAAACGCTATTCTGATGTGTAATTCTATATGTAGTGATCAAACCTATTTGATAGCAGCTTATGCGTAGCTGCGTGTGTGTAATCATTCACAATATTATACCTCCATCTTCCGAATGCATGCATGCATATCGCGCGTGTATTTATGTGTGTGTAATTTACCGCTCACGCGCACGCATCCAGAAGCTAAACAATCTGCACATCTTTTGTCTATCTGATGTATGTGTGACATCAGGTTGTGTTGTGAATTTTGAATTGGATGTAGATGTGCCTTCAGACTGGCCATGGAGAATCAGGAATTCCAATCGAGTGGTGACATCAGGTTTGCCTCCAATGTGTGTTGTGGATTTTGAATTAGAATAACAATTGGATGTAGGTGTGGCTTCAGACTGCCCATGGATTGCAGCATTTGCAGTGACCGCATATGCCTCAGGTTTGCCTCTAATATATATGGTGTTTGGTGTGCTGTGGATTTTGATTAGAGTAATAATTGGATGTAAAACTGTGTAAGAACTTAGGCCATGCCTCTGGTATAGTTATTGTATTGATGGCAATGTCTGGAAAATGGTCAGGACCATTCTCCCAATGTCCCTGAAGCTTTATGTGTTGGCACCAGTCTTGTTGCCATGACAGCCTTGTCAAAAAAGCCAGAACCCTTTCCAGAGTGTAAGGACTGGAGACCCAAAGTCGGTGTAAATACCTTCCTGTATCGAATTAGGAGTGACTCAGAAACACAAGTACAATGTGACTTAGTTCCAACTTATAGCCCCCATGTACTGAAAGAGTTTTAGGTCGTGGCGATGTCATGTTGTTTGTAAGCTACCACAAGGCACTAAACAGTGTGTAAAAACTTAGGCCATGCCTCTGGTATAGTTATTGCATTGATGGCAATGTCAGGACAATGGTCAGGACCATTCTCCCAATGTCCCTGAAGCTTTATGTGTTGGCACCAGTCTTGTTGCCATGACAGCCTTGTCAAAAAAGCCAGAACCCTTTCCAGAGTGTAAGGACTGGGGACCCAAAGTCGGTGTAGATACCTTCCTGTATCGAATTAGGAGTGACTCAGAAGCGCAAGTACAATGTGACTTAGTTCCAACTTATAGCCCCCATGTACTGAAAGAGTTTTAGGTCGTGGCGATGTCATGTTGTTTGTAAGCTACCACAAGGCACTAAACAGTGTGTAAGAACTTAGGCCATGCCTCTGGTATAGTTATTGCATTGATGGCAATGTCAGGAAAATGGTCAGGACCATTCTCCCAATGTCCCTGAAGCTTTATGTGTTGGCACCAGTCTTGTTGCCATGACAGCCTTGTCAAAAAAGCCAGAACCCTTTCCAGAGTGTAAGGACTGGGGACCCAAAGTCGGTGTAAATACCTTTCTGTATCGAATTAGGAGTGACTCAGAAACACAAGTACAATGTGACTTAGTTCCAACTTATAGCCCCCATGTACTGAAAGAGTTTTAGGTCGTGGCGATGTCATGTTGTTTGTAAGCTACCACAAGGCACTAAACAGTGTGTAAGAACTTAGGCCATGCCTCTGGTATAGTTATTGCATTGATGGCATTTGTCAGGAAAATGGTCAGGACCATTCTCCCAATGTCCCTGAAGCTTTATGTGTTGGCACCAGTCTTGTTGCCATGACAGCCTTGTCAAAAAAGCCAGAACCCTTTCCAGAGTGTAAGGACTGGGGACCCAAAGTCGGTGTCTGTATCGAATAAGGAGTGACTCAGAAACACAAGTACAATGTGACTTAGTTCCAACCTATAGCCCCCATGTACTGAAAGAGTTTTAATGAAATTGTGCTGGTAGGTTATCTTCCACCTGTGGTTTTGAGTATTCCCTATAAGGATATGTTGACATGTACATGGACACATGTTCATTAACAATGAGTAGTAAATGGCACAATGTTTGCACTCTTTGTCTGTTATTTCTCATATCTTTATACTTTTCAGGTTTAATAGGATGCTTTATGATGGCTCTACATTACCCTTTTATGATTCAATGAAATAACGGGTGACTCAACATCATTGGTTAATTTAGTCAATCGCTAGGTTATGTTTTGAGCATGCATGTAATTTAGTCGTGCATTTGATGAATGTTGTTCCAACCTACTTCAATATGAGATCTATATTGATACCTATAAATCACAGAACAGATGATCATACCATATTTCTTTTGCTGTCATGCCATCACTAGATACTTTGCATATCATTTATGCAATGGATTGTGTGTGAGGAAATGAAACTAATTTGCATTGCATATGCCACTGCTATTAAAATATGTTATTCAGTGTTGTGCACAAGTTAGTGAGCAATGTCTTCATTAGTGCGTACACAACCATTACTTGCCTGTGCATTTGTTATATGGTTTTTATGATAAATGTAGGAAATTGTACACAAGGTTGTACATAATGTTGCATGTACACCTGTATGAATGTTTTATAGAAATAGTGTTTAGTTCTGCAATTGAATTGTTTGCCCTGCACCTTCATGACCATATGTCACAATGCTTACTGCTGGCAGCTGAATATTCTCCGTAATGCACTGCTCCCATTGTTATAAAAGAAGTGCATCGATGTCCACTAGAGAAGATGAGCGGAAGTGATGCATTGTGGGACCCACATCCCTGTAGTCATCTTCAAAGTCTCCATCAAAGAACTCAACTCCATCATTTGTGGTCTTCCACCACACACCTGGTCCACAAATTAGGTAGTCACTGATCCGCTCGATGTGTGGTTGATATGATGCAGATTTCATTATCTCTATTGTAAAGCAGGTGTTGGTGAAGGGACCTGTAACTTTTGCAAGCTTTTCAATCTCACTTTCTTGCACTGCTATCGTATCCTCATGTTTTGAATCTTCTTCATAATGTAGGCGTTTGATGGCATTGGTGACAATGTTGTCTGTACTTTGATTTGATGTTGTCTTGCTAATTTGTTTCACTTGACTAAACATTTTCTCTTGAATCTCAGTGTTCAGTGATCTCAAACAAATGATTCTATACAGCAGAGGTGAGTGTGTTGTTAGCGCATGAAAATAGCGACCAAACAGTTTTCGTCGTGTCATATGCTTTGGTGCCAGGAATAACTTTGCACACAAATATGCATGATAAAATGCTATGTTGTGCAGATTGAGTATAGATTTTGGTGTTTGTTTCGCCTCATTTGCGTAGAGTATCTTTGAAATTTGCACTGCAGTTTGAAAAACTTTGCATAGCATGGAATCTGGTTGAATCTCTTTTGTTTTCAAATACATCAAAATCATTGCTTTTCTGTAGTCGCATCCTCGTAGTGTGTCTTTGTGCTTAAAACTGCCGCTTGTATTTTGTGTAACTCAGTTTTTACCCCTTCTGGTGCAATGCAAATACTCTCTTCAATGACATTAGAAAAATGACCCTTAATGTCGTGAAGGGGTTCCAGTGGTGAAACCTCATACTGCACAAGATTAAGAGATTCTAATGACTCAGTTGGGTTGGTCTGCAACAATGCTGGAACGCTGACGATTCCCATTTTGAGTTCTTCAAAGTCTTTGTCCAGTTGTGGCCGTTTTTTGCCTTTGATATCGATGCATCTTCTAGCCAACTCAACTCTTAACTGTTCAATACTTAGCCCGTCAAACGGAGTGGCATTGTTATTTTCCCACGATGCTCCTTTCAATACAAATTCCTGTCGATCTTTAAAAGACAATTTCGGACTTCTGTAACAGTGCACAATGTCATCAAACAAAGTTGACCGTGCACCACAACCAACGCAGCAGTAATTTCCTCCTATAGAATGACCCGCCTCAAATTGTTGCGCAGGGCCATCACCATGGAAAAATCGAAGCACATCTGTAATTTCCAGGCCTTCAGATGTAAATAACTTGGTTCCCATTTGTTGCATGCACTGTCTTCTGCATTCAATGAACTTTCTCTGATCTTCAATACTTGACGTAGATCTTCCTATAATGTGCAGCTCGGGACGTTCCACTATTGCTTGGACATTAACATACATCCCTGTACGTCGAAATACTTCCTCATCTGTAACATAGAGTGCTATAAAGAAAGTACAACTTTTCATCTTTTCAAGAGACGCATACGTCTAGGTACGCCACACCACATGATTTCTCATAGCACTGAATAATTCCTTTGCATCTATGTGTAAAAAAGTCATAAAAACATTGGTTTAAACATCCGCGTTATGCAGAACAGTGAAATAAACAAGTACAATACAAATTGTTGCAGCACGCGCGTACTTCGTTGCTATGACACCAATTTTTCCTAGAACATCAAAAAACCTCGATGCATTATCATACAATGCTTAAGTCGCCCTAGCAAGTCAAAGTGTGTGAACAGTACGTTACCAAAGTGGACAAAAATATGATGATTTAATTTTACGGCCAGCAAAAAATTGCCTTAACATCATTGAGCACTCTGTCACGTAACGGAATTGGGATGCTTCTTGCTGTGTACAGAGAGAATGGTTTTGCATTTTCTTTTAGTTGGATCTCATATGCATCTCCCAAAGTTCCAAGACCATGAAACAAAGTAGGGTAGGCCTCCATTATCGCAATTTTCACGTCTGTACTCCCTGAAACAGCATTGACTCTCACTATAAGGTTGAGGGCTCTGATGGCTGGAAGTCCTAACAAATTATCCTTCAGCCCCTTTACGACAAAAACGGTTTGTTTAGAGAACCTTTCCTTATACTTAAACTCTGCTATAAATTGACCTACAACACTCAAAGGCTCGTGAGATGGACCATACAGTTTTTTTTGCAGGGGCTTCATATTGAACTCCTTTCAGCTCCCTGAAAGCATTTTCTGATATTGCTGTCACCTCAGCACCAGTGTCAAGCTTAAACGTAAGCTCACTCGGCCCTACACAAATGTTTACTAACCAAGATGGTTGTCTTTCTCCTTCTATTGTACCTAGGTAAACTGCACCCTCGCAACTCTCTGCTTCTTCTGTGTCTGGAGTCATCTCAGAAATAGAGTTTGAACGGCACATTGACCTGAAATGCCCCTTTCTTTTGCAGCCAAAGCACACAGCATTCTGAGCAGGACACCTCCCATTAGCCCCGTGTTCCCTCCCACACCGGGAACACTTCCGCTTTTCACCACCTCTGTGTTCACTGCTCACTCCAACTTTGTCTAAATCTACACTTTCAGCTGATTCTTTCTGCTGCCCGCCTACAGTTTCATTCTGACGCACTAAACTTTCTTTCTTGTATTCCAAATTTCCCTGAAGGACTTTCTGTTGCTCGCCTACAGCTTCATTCTGACGCACTAACCTCATTGCTTTCTCCAGCGTAAGATCAGCATCAAGCTGTAAACGCCTAGACAGTGCTTTGTCTCGAATACCAATAACTATACGATCCCTGATAAGCTCTTCCTGGAGGGTACCATATTCACAGTTGCGAGCGAGGCTATGTAAACTCAGAACATATTGTTCAACCGGTTCCCCCTCCAACTGGTTCCTGCTATTGAACCGAGCGCGCTCGTAAATAACATTTCTTTTTACGCGAAAATAGATTTCAAAGGTCTCAATGGCCTCACGATACTGTTTCTTCGCCTTTTCAAGAGAGGTAGCTGTTGCCTGCAACACCTCCTCTGCTCCTTCCCCCAGACAATACAGTAATGTACTGACCTGTCGACTTTCGTCTTCGTTGCATAGTCCCGACGCAACACGAAACTGCTCGAACCGCTTCTTCCATTGAGGCCACGCGTCCGCCTCTGTAAAATCCAACGGAGGAGGGGTTTCTAGTCGAATTTGAGCCATGAACCGCTGCCACCATGTGACATAAGATCTTTACATTAGAAGAATGAATCACCATACATCACGTGACACTTATGTAATAATAAATATAGTCCAACAGTTAACTCCACACGGTGCAAGCTTTTTCACGGCTCGCATCATACCTTGCCACAAGGACCAACTCCCCCAAGTCCAAGGTTGTCTGCAGCCTGTACGGCCGCCTTAATTTGACTCTTGTGCGAGCCAATGCCCGAGCCCTCCTCTTACGATGTGGATGTTCCCTTCAGGAGGGGGATATCTCATCATCGTAACTTTCATAGCTAGTGTGTCTCAGTGTGTCAGGGTATGTATGTATGTATGTATGTATGTGTGTGTGTGTGTGTGTGTGTGTGTGTGTATGTATGTATGTATGTATGTATGTATTTATATGAAATTTAGAACTTTTAAAATAGTAAAAAATTTGTTTTATAATTGTATTATTATTAATAACAAACATCATGATACAATACAACACACTAATAATTCATATGTATGAATTATTGCTACAGTTCAATAAACTTTAAGATGGGAGCCACCTGGAAAGGATTGCTGTCGCATTTGCCCTCACCAGATGCAAGTTGAGTCTGCTATACAGTTCAGACAGCACAACTGACTTTGGTTTGCCCGATATGATGGCAAGACGGGAGGCAAGCATCTTAAACGAGTCCATGGCTTCCTTTCCCCAAGCACCATAGGACTCTGTGACCAGAGGTACACAACACCAGCCAAAAGCATTGCATTTGGGGTCATTCTCAGTATGCTTTCGCTCTTCAGTGGACAAGGCAGCTGCCCCAGCTGACAATCCCGCTACTGAAACGATTTTGGGGTTTAGCGGTGATGTCACTGAAATATCAAAGGCAGCTGGTTTGCCAAGGGCCCAGTTGGGTAGCAAAATGTCTGCAGGGCGTGAATGGTCATGCTCAGACGTAAGATTGCTACCCATCTCCACCTTTACGCTCAAGTGGGCTATACGGCAAGTCTCTGCCAACACATTGCGCAGCTGGTTGTGGCGGGTGACTACGTCTCCTCCTTCTTTGCATGTTGTAGCATGATGACCAAGGGGATCTAATGCATTGTTTGGGCATAGGGCACACAGGAAACCATTGGAGGTGTCCAAACCAAGCCACCACTTGACTGCTACCTGGAATACTGAGGGCAGAAGATGAAGGCCGAGACCTTCAGAAGGGACTACAGTCAGCCATGAAGCAGCATGCGGGGACAAGACAGACAATAAACAAGCCTTATCAGCAACAGAAGAAATGATCAGGATGTTATTGAACTGATGGATGTCAATCTTGCTCGAAAGTTGATTTTGATGGACTGTAGACAAAACTAAACCATCAGACTGAATTACATTAGAAGGAGATACAGACTCATTGAATTTCTGTATTGCATCAGAGAGATGGTGGTTGGAAGGGGAGCCATAGCCAGAAGAGCATAAAGATGCAATGAATGCTGCAGGTGAGTGTAGGGACAGAGACCTCATGCCCAACCCTCCTCTGCTTAGGCTTAGCTGGGCCTGCTGCCAGGCAACATCAGTTGTATCAACTGCAGTGCATAATGAAAAAGATCTACGAACATCTTCATCAAAAAGCTGAAGAGAAGTCATAGCCAGTGAAGGAGGAGTGGCACGGGCTAGATGTGCAAGCCGACAAAATCCAACACACATAAGCAAAAGTGTTAAAGCAACCTGAGGGCCCACTGCACCAACTTCCTCAATAATAATTATTATTGGGGTAGAAATACAAGAATGAATACATTATTATTATTAGTTCACTATTTAGTAGGTGTCTTGAAGGACATCGAGCAGGACAGGCATGCTCGAACATTGTTATTATTATTGACAATGCTATTATTACTGGACTGCAAAGGGAATAAACAATGTACACAGATATTGGAGAGGAAATTACCAGCTACAGTGTCAGCATCAATGACACCCACCCCATCCATGGGAGCACCACTGTACACATTCACTGGACTGACCAATAACACAGTCTACATGGTGGCCATCAACTGTGCTGGATGCAGTAGTGCACTAGCATCAAATAGCACAGGTAGGCGTGCAAAAATAGGATATTTCATTATATAAAATTCCAATAATTTAATATCCTGCCTTTGCAAGGTGCTTTTCAAATGCCAACTACCATGGCAGCACAATATCCTCTCCACCAATGGCTTTGTACATACTCTTCTGAACATGCTACTGATGACATTGCCCACATGACCACCCGATCACAAATGGTACAATTGTAGCCATGAGAACCACTGCCAGCCAAAATAGCATCAAGCTGCTTCTGTGTGTCCATTGTTGTGCTTGTATTCAGAACTTGTACTTCAGATTAGAGAATTGCACCATTCCTACAAAGCCCTTTCTACTGTGCTGCATATTGATGTAAAAGCCTGAACTAAATACTAACAGCACATGTGCTGCACAATATCCAACCTTCATGTTCAGGGAGTCAGAGAGGCAGCAGGAGTAAGCATTGTGGTTGCTATGGCAATGGTCCTGCTGATGCTGATGTGAAGATATGCTATTCCAGATCGTGTAGCAGTAGTTATTAAGACACATTTCTTTTAGCAGTGCTAGTCATACATGCAGGTGGTATGTGTGTGTGCCAACTTTACTCTAATGGACATATCTGTGTCAGTCTAGATGATGCAATGAGGCCCAGCTCCTTCAGTCTTTAGGACCAAATATAGCAAATCTCATAGTGGTGCCTGTAGGTGTGGATATCTTGGTAACTGCTCTACACGTGCAAGATTTGTATTTCATTGATATCACACCTTTTATTTGTCATATTTAAATAAGAAGCAGTGAACATGAATAGTATGTTAATAATTTAACCAGATGTCAGGTGCTGTAAGGCTTGCCTTGTACATGTATTGTCCAAAGGTTGCCATGGTACCATGATACAATAGATGTATACCACAGTGGATGCTTCTCCTCTCCTTCTGCTGGCAGGCTGGTGGAGTTAGGGGTAAATAAACTTCACGTTATCCTCTCAATCATACCAGTCATTACAACATAGGAGCACAATACCATTTTGATTAGCCACAAATCAAAGAGAAGTGTAGAAAACAAAAACAGACAATTCCTAGATCACTAGTGGGCACTATCATTTAATGGAGAATAAGACATACTTTAGGATATTTCAGTAATCAGATTTGATCAAACTCCTATTAACTTATCTACTGCTGTAAACAGTCTTTGCAATGGTAGCAATAACTTCAGCAATGTAAGTAACACAATCTGCACATTGCAACCAGGTCTGCAAGGGTCACCCTTTTCTAAAAAATACAAATCAAATGATGCTAGAGATTTATTAATTCTTAATGCAGTAAATATATACAAGTGCATGTACAACATTGAGAAAGGCAAGTAATGGCTACGAAGCACTTATATTAAAAATGGCTAACGTTTACAATGTGTAGTGATCGAGGTCAACTGAACAAAGATGTAGCTATACATTTAGTAATTTGTGGCTGGCTGATGGGTATTGTTGCAACTTCAATAGGCTTGATGAGTTCAACATTTCTTCTGTTCAAATAATGATGGTCTTTGTAAGTTCATTGTGCAAAGTTCAAGTTGATCCAAGCTGCGTACCAACATAAACATCCTGGCATTGCCACAAAGAAACTATATAGCAAATTTTAAGCACAGAATTAGGTAAATTACTGTCAATACACTGCAGGAGAGTAAATGCACAGCTCCTATGGAGCTATCCTATATACTGCCTTACTAATTAACAGAGCTCTCAATAGTAATCATCATTGGAGAATATTCCTCTGCATTGTGAGTACTTTTCTTTGTCTGTGATGCAGACTTTATTATAGACTTTTGAATGGCAAACAGAATGCTATTAGTGCTACCCTATATCTTTGATTACAGTCTAGTGTTGAAATGATTTATACCTGTAGTGTCAGATTGTAGCTCCTGTGTTACTGCTATTCAAGCTCACTTTCCTAGTCTGAAAAGGAAGTCTGAAAAGGAAGTAAGTCCACCTACTGTTACACCTTGGTCAGAGTATGCTTCAATTTGGACTAACGTCAGCTTATAATACTGAATGGTAATAGAACTACATTTACAGGTACAACATGTGTCTACAGGTTTAAAAAATGCATATTGTCAAGCATTTAGTCCCCTTAATTTCAAATATGATTGTCGTATTCTTTAGATCTTGAATCAATGCTGTTCTTAAAGATGTTGCATTATGGCACAGGTTTTCAAGGTATAACATTAATTTAATACATATAGGATGCCAGCAAGATGAAATAAAACACGGAACCTATTCCCAACATAACGCATAATCGCAGAAGCCTTAATATTTAATGAACGTTTTAGACCCAGCAGGGTCACCCTTACCTTGCTTGTACCTCATTTTTGTCATAGCATATATGAAATTCACAGCACATGAACCAAAACCTGGAACATTTGGAAGTTGTAACGATTTAAACGCAATGCATTTATGTTTTCCATTTACAGTAGAGTTCACTCTAATATTGGTTTAATTAGTCAGGCGACTAGTCTACTTTTTACGCTCCCCGCTTGCGTGCATCATATGGTGCCATCCGATCAACAGCAGCTAAGCAAGAAGCATAAGGTAAGCATAGACAGTATAATGAATTCACTTCCGGTGTTCAGAAAGGTGTGTGTGTGTGTGTGTGTGTGTGTGTGTGTGTGTGTTGCGTGTGCGTGTGTGTGAGGGAGAAGCGAAACATCATTCATATTCATTCACTCTTGTATCACATTAGCAAAAAAGTTATTGTAATGACTTTTTCTCTTCCAGTGGTCGAGTGTTCTCTTGCTCTATGCCATTTGTGGATCGAACGGCATGTAAAATATCTAGCAAGCCTACATAACTTTGATAAACATACTTGGACTATGCTCTTGTTGATAACACAAGTATTCGTGTGACATTATTTCGCTCTGTGTTAAAAAAATTATAGAACAACAGCAGCAATGGCTGATCACTACAGACGATCCAGATCTGTGATAGAGAAACCACATTCTTGTGCTAGGGATGGTTGTTAAATAATACATTTATCCCACCCAAAATACCATTTACCATTAGTACAAAGTTCTGAATTAATCTTCTAAAAGCCTGATGTCTAACAAGTTAAAACATACAAGTGGAAAATATGTGCAAATGCTTGTGTGTACAACTACATACAGCACAGTGCTCATTAAATATCTGAACTACTTGTAGTCCAGACATGCTGAGGTGTCTGTATGTTACAGTGACTGAATCTACTCCAATGGAGTTGAATCCAGGACCATAGGATGTCTATTTTATACATGTGTTCACATTTTCTGGGTTTGGATAAACTGGTTTCACTATATCATCACAGCGTTGTCCCAAATTGATCTGCTGTGTTTCCAGTTATATTCCTTTTGTTTGATTTTCCATCAAGTCGAGTTGTTATAAAGGGGAGTAACTTCAGCTACAACATCTTACAGAGCATAGCCAATTTAAGATATGATGTGGTCTCTGAGGCAACGTGTGTTTAGCTGAAGTACATGATTATATCATAACAACCTCATGAAGCAAGGTGCAATATAATATAGTTTACAACTATGGTCTTGAGGAGTGCTGGAATTTGGGGCTGGGAATGGGGTGGGGTCTGGAGAAGACAGCAGTATGGCTAGTCGTGCCAATTATCCTTCTGAATCATAGTAGGTCTAGGCTGTCAAGTGAAATGCATCATCGTTACTAATGCTGACCTTCGAATAATGGTACCTAGTATCACTGATTAAGGATTAGTACAAGTCTACAATCTGTCTCACCCCTGTAGTTTCCAATTGTTAAAAGTACTCTCTATTGAACTAGAACACATCCTATTGTTTCACAAAACTGTTGAGCATTCCATGAGTATGGCTTTTATCATATACAGCAACAAGTAGCTATCTTGCTAATGCTATGTGTCTAATACACAGTGACACTCGAGACTAAAAAGACACAGGGCACACAAGCAATATTAACGGATGCCGTCAAGCTTATATATGTCTGAAATTCACTTTTTGGCTGATTTTACAGGTACGAAATTGAGTACACTCAATATATCAGCATGTCTCTTAATAATAATAATAATAATAATAATATTTCTCAATGCATTGTACAGATAATGCACTGAAGAGGCAAGTAATGGCATGTGTAAATGCACTTATATACTTCCTATTTAAATGGATACAGTTTACAAAAGGGAGATAGATCTACAGTTTTGAGGCGACACATGAAGGTGATGATATTCTTTGCAGATACAACATGTTGTGGTAAAGAATTCCAAATAGGAACAACCCGAGATGAAAAAAAGTATAGCCGAAAATCATGACGAGGTATGGTGACCGACTGGAGCCTGTATGAATTCCCACGAGTGGAATGAACGTTTGAAATGACTGTAAACATCTCAGCTGCATCAATATCCAAAAGCTTATTCACAATTTTGTAACACATTGTAAGGTCAAAATAGATACGACGATATTCTAATGATGACAAATTAAGATTTGCTAACCTGGATGCATAATCCATGCGAGGAAGCCTTGCACGTTTATAAATTTCTCGTGTGAAGTAACGCTGTACTCCTTCTATATGTTCAATATCTTTAAACAGCCAAGGATTCCAGACTGGAGTGTTGAATTCTAAAAGTGGCCTAACGTAGGTTTTAAATACACGTAATAGAATGCTGACATCACTAGTATGGAAACCTTTTAGAAGTAGAGAACATCTAGAATACGCTTTGGCCGTAATGGATGAGCAATGAATTCCAGGTTTAAAATCTGATGAAACATAAACACCAAGATCACGAATATAAGATACTTGCTCTAAGGTTATCCCACATAATGAGTATGATGTATCAGATATTTGCTTTCCAAAGGAGATGACATTGCATTTTTGAAAGGCAATGCTAAGTTGCCAATTAGATGCCCAATCACAAAATGCAGATAATGAACTTACAAATGGAGATGTATCCCCAGTAGAATGATGAAAATAAATTTTAGTATCATCAGCGAAGATTTTAGCTTTAACAGGTGATGACAAACAATCTGGAAGGTCGTTAATATATATGAGAAAAAGAAGTGGACCTAAGACAGAACCCTGAGGAACGCCACTAATGACAGGTAGTGGGGTCGACAAATTTGAACCTATGTAGACATGTTGATATCGATTACTAAGAAACAACTTTATCCAAGCAAGCAGATGAGAATGGAAACCGTAAGATTCTAACTTTAGTAGAAGCTTTTGATGCGAGACGGAATCAAATGCCTTAGCAAAATCTATATAAACTGCATCAACCTGCATCTTAGCATCAGATAGCAATGACATTTCATTTAGTGTTACTAAAAGTTGAGTACAAGTAGACCTTTTGGGTAGAAAACCATGCTGATCTTTTGATAACAGACCATTTACCCTGAGGAAATGAACCATTGATTCAGAAATAATAGATTCCATCACTTTACAACATATGCTGGTCATAGAAACAGGGCGATAGTTACTAGGAAGTTGACGAGCACCCTTTTTAAAAATTGGACACACATAACCGACTTTCCAAACAGCAGGTAAGATACTGCTTTCCATAGACATAGTAAACAGACAACTTAGAGGGAATGCTATTGCGGGAGCAATAGACTTCAGAAAAAATGCCGGAAAACCATCAGGAGTTTTAGAGCATTTGTTTGGTAGGTTCCTAAGAGATCTCAACACTTTGTCATAAGTAAAACTAATGATATTTAGAGACTTTGTACTTTGTATACGAAGAGGAAAATGTTGGGGTTTGCCATTGTCTTTAGTAAAAACAGAAACAAAGTATTTATTGAGAAGTTCACATTTGTCACAATCTTCAATAGCCAAAGTACCATCATCACTCAATAGTGGAGGTATACCCAGTATCCCCCACTCATTCCTCTCTCATCCTATTTCTTTTTCTCCTCACACAGGACCTGGTGTATAGAGGAAGTATGCAGTCACTTAGAGTGTGCCAGGTCGATTTAACCGCTAATTAAGTACCAGGGCCCATGCAGCTTTAAAGCTATGTGTCCCAGTATCTCTTCTCACTTTTCTTCTCATCTCCCTTCCTTTTCCTACCTCCTCCTCCTCTGCAGAAAATCTCTGGACACATGAGCAGCGTTATTTGTCTGTGAAATTCACTTTTTATCATGTACATGATTGAAAAACACTTATACATCATTCTCTGAATAGTAATGGCTGAAGTGTACTAGTTTTATTTTCTTTTTTACAGGTACGAAATTGAGATTTATCCAGTACCCTCATCTCTCTTATGTTCAGTTAACTATTATATATTTTTATTTCTTTAATCTTTACTTCTACTTTGTTTGCACTACGATTTGATAATATAAGCAGTGTTAATTGTGCTGCATGTATAGTTGCCGACCTGCACGCGATCCTTTTCGAACCAAATGGAAACATATATTTATAGTAACAAGACAGACCGAAGAAAAAGGTTAATCAGTTGTAACAGAAGCTGCATAAATGTATATAGTTGGCGACCTGTGATCATTGTGGCTTTTGATTTTCGAACCAAATGTGCTGTTACAGACCGAATTGAAACTGCAAACATAGTTGACGACCTACAGCTTTTGCTTTTCGAACCAAATGTTACGTGCATGCAAGGGTTGGAAATATATTTTAAACCAGGGAATACGGTCCGGGGGGGGGGGGGGGGGGGGGGGGGGGGGGGGAGACTCAATTTCCTAGGGAATTGAGTCCGGTTAATTGGTTTTGTACAACCAAGGATCTCGGTCCGGGCCGGGGGACCGTATTCCCTAGGGAGTTGGGTCCGGGGGGAACCGTATTCCCTAAGGGAATACGGTCCGCCGGACCGAAAATTGGGCCGGACCGTATACCCTATGACACCGGCAATAACCAGTTGTTTTAAAACGAACAACCTCAACCGACCGGTTATTTTTTAAAAAAACTCACCTTAACCGACCAGTTTTTAAATTTTAATAACCTCTTACAACCGGTTTTTTTCTAAACTAACAGGTTTCAAGCCTTAGTCATGGACCATTTTAACGCTCATCATGCACTTGTTGAACCAACTGAAGCACTTTTTGAATACTAGTACTATAGAAGAGAGAAGGCATCGATGATGACTGGCCAATTCAACTAAAGCATCATAGCAAGTGTAATGTGAAAGTAACAGATGATCTATATGCAGCTCTTTTGTACTGCAACATTTGATGATGTGGTATATGTGAGCCATCGTATTGATAAATTTGGAAGGTGTTATGTTAATGGAACAACCAGACTATAATAGTACAGACTGAGCATCTGTGGTGAAATCAATGTTTGTATTAAGTGGTAAAGATGAGATACATCCATATTTTGGGATCATCAGATTCTTTTTCAGAATAATAATCAAGCATAAAGACAGTACCAAACACGATTTACCACCACATATGTGTCTTAAAACTTGGGCATATGTTACCTGGATGACTTTCAAAACACCTGAAAAGGATCCTCATTTTGGTCTTTATATGGTAAAAAAATCATTTTACCAACTCGACAGAATTATAAGCCCTTGATGCTTTATGAATCGCTGCATACTTATTCCTAGTGACAGGGGCTGAACATACACTATGGCTGTCTGAACTGCTACACTAACTTTTCATAACACTCAACAATGTGAATTGCTAATCATGTGCATTTTTGTCTGTAATTTTTGCTTTGAAAATCAATTTTATATCTCACAGTATAGAAACTAAAATCAAGTGTAACATTTGTCAAAAGAATTAGTTTCTAAAACATATCCTAATTACATTATAACAAAAATCAGCAAATGATTTCTCATGTTGAAAAAATCATATGTGAAACTAACATTACCACTGTAAAATCACACAAAGATCAACATTTGATTTGCTGCTAATATGACAAGTAAATAAAAACATTCTCTACGAGAAAGTTGGTGGAATATAGGATTTGAAGGCAATTGGTGGTGTATAAAGCAAGGAAACAAGGGGTCTTATCAGAAGGGAAAATGTAATAGTCCTATATTAAGCACATTTCTAGGGCGTATGTTGTTTGTGTGCTAAATATAGGACTATTACATTTTCCCTTCTGATAAGACCTTGTTTCCTTGCTTTTTACACCACCAATTGCCTTCAAATCCTATATCCCACCAACTTTCTCGTAGAGAATGTTATTTACTTGTTTTCTTAATTTTTTTTTCACACCCAATGTCTAATTATACAAGACATAGGCTGATAGTCGATTGTGTATCAGAGTATAACATCGATTATTTATATAAAAGCGAGTCCTCCATCCAATTCTGAAGCTAATGGTGAAATTTTGATCGCTTAAAAGTGTTCCTGTCCCGAGTTATGCGTTGCCAAGAAGGAGGAGGAGGAGAAGACGACCCGCCCCTTGTTCCGAGACTGGGTACGAGAACGGGCAGTACACTTTTGTTCTCTACAACCACACGGTTCTGCGACATGAAACAAAAATGAAACTACTCATTTTTGACTTCTAGATCGATTGCTAAAACAAGCTACACGATCCGATCGTCGGAAGTGTTGTTACAGACGGGTCGCGTTTTTTTAATGACATTCATTGTCGGGGTCAAATCCTATATGGAAGTTTCTAAGATACACAGAACTATTTGGAAAATCACCCGAATATCATTCTCAGATTTTTCAAAGGATTTAGGATCATTGACATATCACCATGTGATTTGTAATTATATCAGAAATCAGCATTTGATTTGTACAGGTTGAAAAATCACACGTGAAATCAACAGTTACCATTGTAAAATCAAACCAAAATCAAAATGTGATATGCGCACTTTTTTTGCTGTGGCCGGGCGCCAAGGGCAGGGGGAGAGGGTCCATCAGTAGCTCAGCAGCAGCTCACAGTGAAAAAACGCAATTATTGATTCGCAATTGATTTGACAGTAAAAGCAAGCGCAAATCAAGCGCACTTGATTTTACAAAATTATGCATTGATTTAACAATTGATTTAAAATCCGTTGTGAAATCAATAATTGATTCGACGAGTTTTTTTTGCTATGCATGCAAGCAGTACAGCAGGTCAATCTACCACCACTAGAGGAGGAAGAGACGTACACGCTGTTCACCCTGTCTAGAAAAGGTTTCGAGCTCCACTAACCATAGATGTAGTTGCTGATGGCCAGTCGTACCAGTGCTAAAATTTGATGGTAGTTTGCGGTTGTGTGGAGTGTAGCTAATGTTGAATTGTATCCCTACCCCAGACTCAATGATCTGCATGTGACATTGACGATATTTTAGTTGCAGATTTAACTGAAAAAGAGCACTTGGTGACTTTGGAGAAGGTGATGTCAAGATTAGGAGAGTGTGGCATCAAATTGAAGAGAACAAAGTGCAAATTTATGCGGAGTATCTTGGTTACCATATCTCAGGAGAGGGAATCAGCCCTACTAAGAAAAGGCGCAGAGCTATAGTGGATGCACCAGTGCCTGAAGACACCTCACAGCTGAAGTCTTTTTGGGGGTTGGTGAATTATTACGCAAAATGTTTGCCTTGTCTTGCAGACACACTGGCACCACTGTACAAGCTGCTCACCAAACACCAACCATGGAGTTAGGGAGTAGATCAGGCAGCTGCATTCCAGTAGGCTAGGTCCCAGCTCACCTCAGATGTTTTGCTGGTCCTCTTTGATCCCTCAAAGAAAATTGCCCTCCCATGTGATGTTTCTCCTTATGGAATCGAAGCGGTGTTATCACACCTGCAGGAAGATGGGTCAGACAGACCAATAGCGTATGCATCACGGTCTTTGGCACCTGCAGAGAACTATTCACAAATAGAAAAGGAAGGTTTAGCTGTAAAATGGGGTGTTAAGAAGTTTCACCAGTTCCTCTTTGGTAGTCAGTTTTTTGTGTACTCAGATTACAAACCACTCCAGTTTCTCTTCAGTGAGACAAAACCAGTGCCAAAGATGGCCTCTTCCAGGATACAAAGATGAGCACTAACTCTGACTGTGTATAACTACCAGATGGTGTTCAGAGCAGGCAAGAATCAAGGCAATGCTGATGGGCTAAGCAGATTGCCTTTAGCGGAGGCCCCCCAAGAGGTCTCTACACCTGGGGATACAATACTCATGCTGCAGGCCTTCTCTGACACGACTCAGTGGTTACAGCTACATCTATTCAACGTTGAACAGACAAAGACCCGGTGCTCTCGGTGGTCAGGAGAATGGTGCTTCATGGCTGGAGAACACAGTCAAACGAACAATTCAAGCCTTATGAGTGCAGGAAAAGTGAACTAAGTGTGGAGGATGGTTGTATCCTTTGGGGAAGTCGTGTCGTGGTACCTCCACCTGGAAGGGTACCAATAATCAAGATTCTACACGATGGCCATCCAGGGGTATTCTCTGGCCAGGAGTGTGGTGTGGTGGCCAGGACTTGATGCTGAACTCGAAGCAAAGGTGAAATCATGTGAGGCTTGCCAAGTAAATAGTAGGTCCTCATCTAAATGGGAGTGGCCTAAAAAACCCTGTTTTGCATTCATGTGGACTTTTGTGGCCCTTTTCTGGGTAAAATCATTTTTGTCCTGGTGGATGCTCACTCCATATGGTTGGAGGCTGCTGTTGTTTCCTCCACATCTTCCCAGCAGGCCATACGAGTGCTCAGACAAGTATTTTCATGTCAAGGTCTCCCAGAGGTGTTGGTGTCTGACAAAGGCACAGCCTTCACCAGTACTAAGGTCCAAACTTTTGTTCAATGTAATGGATTCAGACACATAAGTACTCCCTACCACCCAGCCACTAATGGATTGGCTGAATGAGCAGTGCAAACTGTGAAAAATGCCTTAAGGAAGACATCAGGGGATATTGACACATGCTTATCTCGGTTCCTTTTCCAGTACAGGTTAACACCCCATTCTACCACAGGAAGATCGTGTGCGGAGCTGTTGTTGGGGAGGAAACCGTGCTCACACTTGGATTTCATTTTCCCATTTGTGGAACATTATGTGACTAAAAATCAAGAAAGACAGAAGGAGAATTATGACGTGCACACAAGACAACGCTCATTTCAGGTGGGTGAAGAAGTGTATGCCCTTAATCACAGAGTGATGCCAAAATGGATACCAGGAAAAGTTACTGCTGTATTGGGTCTATTGACACTGATTGTAACGTTGAATGATGGCACAGAAACCCATTATCATGTTGACCATGTCAAAGAGTGGATTGCCAGGGGAGAGAAGGACTCTGGAACATTTCAGCAGCCAGAATTGGACCCTCTGCCAACCATTGTCACAACGGTAGACAGACAAGCTGAATTATCACAGGCACCAGCCCCTCCCATCGCAAATGTCGAGTCGGATCCTGACCCTGTAGAAGAAGATGCCCCTCCAGTGGCCGACATTGAAGCTGTCCCTCTTCTGCTCAGACGCTCTATTCGTCCTCACCGACCCCCAGAGCATTATGGCTTATGAGGGGAGAAGTGTAGTAATTGTAATTGATTATTAACAGCAGACTATGGGACTGCAATAGAACCGACTAGACTAACAGGCACGTGAGGCAGACTGTTTTAAGCGCTGGAATTGTTAAGTGTGAGTCAGTTGGCAACCTGGAGTTAGATAGCTGGACTATTGAGGCTCTACTAGTCACTCTCTCTCTTCTGGATTTGGCCATTCCGTGTATGGTGTTGTATATGCTGTACTTGTATAACTGTTGGGTGTGTTTACAAGTCAAGATATTACAGTATACAACAAAGACTCTCCCCTACTGTGATTGCTGTTTCCTTACCATTCATTTGCCAAAAACTACCAACAATACAAGTATGCTTCAGTTTTTTGAAGCAATGAATACTGCAGTAGTTGGTTCTGGTAGCTACTTCTTCAAGCCTTAACCTGATTAACATGTTCTCATTTGTGATTGCTTGTCTTTGTCATCATTTGTTATTGGTATTTGCTTCTTGTCGTTATTGGTGTTTTGTTATCATAAACTTAAATAAAGATTAAAAGCTTCAACAAATTTCTACCATAGCAGGAACTGAAGGAGTATAGGAATTTGTCCATGATTAAATATTCCTGTGCCTAATTAAGTGACATGCATCAACTATAGCTGGATGGTTGTGCACATACATGAAAACTTCATCTTTCCTGCCAACATGGGTGTGTAACAAAGGCTTCACAGCCTAGGCGGATATATCAGTTCTACTGACACCCGCTATTAGTCCACAATTGAATGAAGGAAATATTTCTAAAGTTTTCATGCCTCAGCGCCGGTAAACAATTCAATATAAATCTGTGACTGAACCTGGAAAAATTGATAGACCTAAGGTTCATAGTATATCATAGCAGCTAGTGGTTCTTGCCAAATTATAGAAAACAGCATTGGCTATAGTGTTCCGTCATTGCATGGGGATACCATTTAGTTGTGTAGCATAGGGTGCACGACCTTATGAGATCACCTATTGTGTTAACCACAGTCAGCAGGCATTTCCCTGTGAACTTTATAATACGCGTGACTACTATTGTAAATCTGCAGTGTCTGTGCATGTAATTCCATTCTATTCAGTTCGTGACTTGAGACTTGTCACATATGCTTAGAGTTATGCCTGATAACAATTTAGGCTATTAATTTGAACACATGCAGTAGTCAGTGTATTTAGTGAATACGTCTTTGTGCTATCATGTGTGTATACAAGTGTATTACTTAATGACACATTACGCATTACTTTCCGATGCGAAATGTATTTTTATGTGTTCAGCTTGCTTAGAGGCCCACATGCAGCCTTGGCTCTGCTGGAGCTAGAAGCTCCTTCATTGGCAACTGCGTCTTTGCTTCGTGACCCTTACTTGCATGTGCAGACTTGCGCACACAGGCTAAAGGATGTCGGTTTGGCTGGTTGCTGCAGGTATGTGAGTGGGTACAATTAAAGAACATGATATGTTGGCTCACTAAAAAATGTTGAGACCCGGCCACCAGTTAGCGCACATGGAACTGTGAAGGCTCGTTCTTCTCCTGCATTTGAACGTGGTATGATTAAAATGACATTGGCCACTTTCACAATTCTTAAAAATCTAGCAGTGTTCATTCCTGGGAGCTTCATCTCTCCTAAATAGCTCCCAATTCTGTCCATTCTATGGTATGTAACCTTGTTACAGCCATCATCCTGTTCATCACAAAGAGCTTCATCCCATATATCTTTTGGTCTTTCATCTTTGGACATACTCTGATAATCAAGAAACTCTTCAGAAACGTTGTCAAGTTCAATACCATTGAATGGTAGTAATTTTGAGTATTGGTATATGAATGTGCACACCATTGAAAAGTCACACTGTTCTTTTTTGTTGAAGTCAACAAATTCACTATCACTGTGCAAAAAACCTAGTATACGCTACTGTATAATTTTGCGCATATTTTGCGTTTACCACCAATATACCAAGGTCAGTGCATATTCAAATATCCCCTGGTATATTTCATGAATCCACGGGCTACAAATTTCATAGCGCATTTCATAACACGGTCCAACACTGAATTTATGCAACTCATGCACGTGAGTATTATTGTTATTATTTCAGGCGCGCGTGAATTCAGATGGATTCTTTCCTGCTGGAATGTCTCATGCAAAGGTGATATTGAGCGTAGATCATAAGACTCTATGCTGTGTAATATAAACGGACTCAAACGTTCACATGTTGAACTTCAAGCGATGGTAGTATTTTAATGTCATAATAGCTTACCAAATGATAGAAACTTTGGACAAGGAGCTAGTGGTCTGTAGGCCCTACGCCAAAGTTATGTGTTAACACGTGCAGTTAGGTTTATATTATAGGAGGCCATGTTCGATCACATTTTTTAACCCACGCCAGGGAGCTTATGTTAACAAGTATTGGTCCAGGACCATACGGCCCAGTCTGGTGGTGAACTGTAGTGTACAACACTGGAGTTGAACAAGCATGTTGAATTTACAGCCTGTCATGCCATGCATCAAAGCAGGTTGCAGACAAGATGTTCCTTGGACTTTCCATGCAGTACACCTCGAGTCATAAGACTCACGTGGTGGCACTTGACAGGTGAGTAGTACAATTCAATTTGTAGCACACTTGCCCTGTTTGAGGACCTGATGGTCCTTAAGCTTTTCATGCAATGACGTGACACCTTTTCACTTCATAAGAGTCATTGGATTCACGTGACCTTGGAGGGCGTGGCACTTGACAGGTCAGTTGTATATTTCAATTTGTAGCACACTTGCCCCGTTCACCACCATAACTTGAGGACAAGATGTTCCTTAAGCTTTTCATGCAGTGACACCTTTTCTCCTCAAAGGGGTCATTGGATTCACGTGACCTTGGAGGGCGTGGAACTTGACAGGTCAGTTGTATATTTCAATTTGTAGCACACTTGCCCCGTTCACCACCATAACTTGAGGA
This sequence comes from Ephydatia muelleri, assembly GCA_013339895.1. Lineage (NCBI taxonomy): Eukaryota > Metazoa > Porifera > Demospongiae > Spongillida > Spongillidae > Ephydatia > Ephydatia muelleri. The sequence goes on from JABACO010000005.1 coordinate 3,607,462, forward strand.
CAAGATGTTCCTTAAGCTTTTCATGCAGTGACACCTTTTCTCCTCAAAGGGGTCATTGGATTCACGTGACCTTGGAGGGCGTGGAACTTGACAGGTGAGTTGTACAATTCAATTTGTAGCACACTTGCCCCGTTCACCACCATAACTTGAGGACAAGATGTTCCTTAAGCTTTTGATACAGTGACACCATTTCTCCTCTAAGGGGTCATTGGATTCACGTGACCTTGGAGGGCGTGGCACTTGACAAGTGAGTTGTACAATTCAATTTGTAGCACACTTGCCCCGTTCACCACCATAACTTGAAGACAAGATGTTCCTTAAGCTTTTGATACAGTGACACCATTTCTCCTCAAAGCGGTCATTGGATTCACGTGACCTTGGAGGGCGTGGCACTTGACAGGTGAGTTGTGCAATTCAATTTGTAGCACACTTGCCCCGTTCACCACCATAACTTGAGGACAAGATGTTCCTTAAGCTTTTCATGTACATGTAGTGACACCTTTTCTCCTCAAAGGGGTCATTGGATTCACGTGACCTTGGAGGGCGTGGCACTTGACAGGTGAGTTGTACAATTCCATTTGTAGCACACTTGTCTTGTTCACCACCATAACTTGAGGACACGATGTTCCTTAAGCTTTTGATACAGTGACACCATTTCTCCTCAAAGCGGTCATTGGATTCACGTGACCTTGGAGGGCGTGGCACTTGACAGGTGAGTTGTACATTTCAATTTGTAGCACACTTGTTCCGTTCACCACCATAATTTGAGGACAAGATGTTCCTTAAGCTTTTGATACAGTGACACCATTTCTCCTCAAAGGGGTCATTGGATTCACATGACCTTGGAGGGCGTGGCACTTGACAGGTGAGTTGTGCAATTCAATTTGTAGCACACTTGCCCCGTTCACCACCATAACTTGAGGACAAGATGTTCCTTAAGCTTTTCATGTACATGTAGTGACACCTTTTCTCTACAAAGGGGTCATTGGATTCACGTGACCTTGGAGGGCGTGGAACTTGACAGGTGAGTTGTACAATTCCATTTGTAGCACACTTGTCTTGTTCACCACCATAACTTGAGGACACGATGTTCCTTAAGCTTTTGATACAGTGACACCATTTCTCCTCAAAGCGGTCATTGGATTCACGTGACCTTGGAGGGTGTGGCACTTGACAGGTGAGTTGTACAATTCAATTTGTAGCACACTTGTTCCGTTCACCACCATAATTTGAGGACAAGATGTTCCTTAAGCTTTTGATACAGTGACACCATTTCTCCTCAAAGGGGTCATTGGATTCACGTGACCTTGGAGGGCGTGGCACTTGACAGGTGAGTTGTGCAATTCAATTTGTAGCACACTTGCCCCGTTCACCACCATAACTTGAGAACAAGATGTTCCTTAAGCTTTTCATGTACATGTAGTGACACCTTTTCTCCTCAAAGGGGTCATTGGATTCACGTGACCTTGGAGGAGTTGTACAATTCCATTTGTAGCACACTTGTCCCGTTCACCACCATAATTTGAGGACAAGATGTTCCTTAAGCTTTTGATACAGTGACACCATTTCTCCTCAAAGGGGTCATTGGATTCACGTGACCTTGGAGGGCGTGGCACTTGACAGGTGAGTTGTGCAATTCAATTTGTAGCACACTTGCCTAGTTCACCACCATAACTTGAGGACAAGATGTTCCTTAAGCTTTTCATGTAGTGACACCTTTTCACCTCAATGGGGTCATTGGATTCACGTGACCTTCGAGGGCGTGGCACTTGACATGTGAGTTGTGCAATTCAATTTGTAGCACACTTGCCCCGTTCACCACCATAATTTGAGGACAAGATGTTCCTTAAGCTTTTCATGTACATGTAGTGACACCTTTTCTCCTCAAAGGGGTCATTGGATTCACGTGACCTTGGAAGGCGTGGCACTTGACAGGTGAGTTGTACAATTCAATTTGTAGCACACTTGTCCCGTTCACCACCATAACTTGGGGACAAGATGTTCCTTAAGCTTTTCATGCAGTGACACCTTTTCACCTCATAGGGGTCATTGGATTCACGTGACCTTGAGCAACACTCTCATCACACACTGGAAATCTCCATGGAAGTCGATAACCCCTGTTCTGTCGTTGCCATGAATTCTTTTGCAAAGAAGCATTTGTTTTCACCACAAACATTGACTTTTTTTTGTACACTATCATTTTGCTTTTTGCAATGACATGTCGATTGGAGGAGTAATGCTTAACATAACATCACCAGCATTCTGTCAATGGATCGTCATTACTTCCTATAGATCGCTAGGCATACATCAAATGATTAATAGTCATTGCAATGAGAGTGATACGATCAACAAACTTTTCAAGTGTACCAGCTAGCTACATAAAGATCTCCAATTAATGCTCTGTGTAATGATTAGTTTTTAAAATAACTATTATGTTTGTCAATTAATATAGCTACTCACCACGTGGTATATGTCGTGCGTGTAAGGAAAGAAAGGAACTGTCTATGGTTAGTTGGTTGCAATTGCAAATTGCAACGATTGTGTTTCATCCACCAGATTCTCATTGCTGAGTGTATGTTGTTGACTTCAATCTTATCTCGAGGTCGTAGCTAGTTTGTGTCGTTTTTCCCTACCAAGTTTTCCGTAGCACAGCCCCATGCAACTTGTGGTAAATTTCACACACATGCACGTACACACACATGCACGCACACACACACGCACGCACACACACACACACACACACACACACACACACACACACACACACCAGGATCTTTCACTGCAGCGTACTTCTTTGTGACCGCGCCGTTACCATGGCTTCAAGAACGGCTTTTAGTTCGTACAAGTAAGTCTCTCTAGTTTTTCCCCCCCTCGAGCATGATTAGAGACGTCATGAAAAGGTCAGCAAAATCGGATACGACGCGGGTAAGAGATTGTGTTTTCATTCACAATTGCTGCTAATCTGTGTCTTTTCTTATATGTAAATAAAAGAGTGGAGTTGGAGCGTAAAAAGGTAAACGCTTCGCTAGGCTTTCTTTACCCCTTTTTCTATACTCTCAGCTAAGAGTCTGAGAGATCAAGGTGGTGTCAAGCGCAAGAAATCCCGCTAACTGCGTAGGCTAGCTGAGTGCATTTTAATTTTTACGGATGACCTTTTTTTTTTGCTATAGCTGTTCTGAGGGGAAGCAGTTTGAAGCCCTGGCCAGCACGACGCGCAACTCTCCCGTTGTCGCGTTGCAATGGATTGCTGAGCAACTCGTGCAGCAAGTTGAAGAGCCAGCAGTGGAGTCTTTCCTCGATAGCTGCAGAGTTTGAACGTTGAATATTGATTGTTGTACGTGTATGTTTTTCATTGTAGTAAATTAAGAATCCAACTAGTATAGAATCGGAGTGCGTACTCAGCACCGTATACAGTGCAAAGTGTCACAAAGTGGTATACGGAGACATTGCTTTGTGAATCCTTCTAAGTGCACGTGATGCGGTTGAGGATACTCGAAATATGCACAGTGCGAATCTGGTTCATTCCGCAAGTGGGATTCTTGTTGCGTAAACTCGAAATATACGCAAAATATACGATAGCGTATATCCAGTTTTTTGCACACCGACACCGCCGAGGGCTGTTGAGACATTTCGCCACGCTCTGCCGCTTTGTACGAAAGATCAGACCGCGTTGTCATGTACCATATACGCAATCACTTGCCTGTGATGCGACTTTGTCGTGAACTGCACAACAAAAGAACACCGCTGCCACCAAATGTAAAGGGTTCCACCGATCTCACGAATCGTCGTTGCCGCGTATCGTCGGCTTGCGCACCCGAATGGATTTACATTTCCAGGATACACGCACAAAACTCTCCTACACGCCTATACGCACACCCTTAAATAGTCTCTTTCATGGTTACGTGGTAGTCCGAGATACCTGTATCACGAACAGGTCCGAGGATCGTTCATTGCTTCCACCGGTTGATGCGCACCTTTCCAGCTCAAGGTAAATATAGCATTTAAGTTACGTCATCCTCGGTCCCAGACCTTCACAGTGACATTTTCACCAACTCTGCTATCAGATGAAAACTTCTTATGACTGTAATTTTACATTCTGCTGCTATGCAAATAAGTTGGTTGCAATGGTAAACCAAGAAAAATTAAACCAGTGGTTTTAATTTTAACTGGTTTCACGGTTAAACCATGATGTCAAACCAATTTTGTGGTTTAATCCTTAAACGCAGCAATTTGGTTTAAAATTGACTTGGTTTACGCTTTAAACCAATCGTTTAAAAATAGTATTTATCATTGAGAATACCAATTTTGAATTCATAGTCGCTGATTTCAAATGTAAAATAAATCATGTTCTTATGCATAAGTAGTAACGATGTACACGGTGAGTGAGGGGAGGGGGGGGGGCGGGTGGAGGGCGGGAAGGTCACTCCGCAGTTTAAGTTCTGGGTGAAATTCCTGATAGCTACGTATGAGGCGTGTCTGGTCGTACCGCATCAGGGGAGAGCGAGCGCAGCTTGAAGTGCAGAGGCGGTTGGAAGACTTCGCGATCGGTTATAATCTTAACAACTATCAGCGTCACAAGGGGTATTATTATATACAAGTAATCACTAACGAGAATATTTTCTAATATTTTGGCACCAAAACTTGTATATTGTATAACTCAATCACCACACATCTGTACAGCCGTACCTTCCATAAAGAGTGTAAATGCCGGGTTTTGCTCTAATGACCATTCAAGAAAGCGTTTTAACTGAGTTGTAAGTTAGCCAGACTCCCTCCTCGTACATGTACACCACCCTTACGCCATGCATATTGACAACTCTTGGTGCAGCGTCGCCTGTGCACGACTGCCAAATTAGGCTGAATATATATAACAGTGTGCGAACAGCACATACAGACAACACAAACCACATCCAATGTATATCCACGAACACAGAACATATAGTCACCACATAAACACTCAGAGCAGAGGCCAAATACCTACAGCTATTGTGCTTTGAACCTAATTTATTTAGAGGTGGTGGGCCCACACCACCTCAGGGGAAAAAACCTCACTGTGTGAGGAAAAACCTCTTCACACGCTGCTCTGTACAACAAAAATATCACTGCAGTTCCGGGGGTAGAGGGTCTTCAGCTTCACCTGTGTGGTAGTGATCATTAAGGAACAATTGGCCTCATGCACAACCTGAGAAGTGCCCCCTCGGGGCCACAACAGTGCACACAGTGCAGGTATTTCATACCCATAACAACTCCAGCCATCTGGCAGCCGTCCGGCTGAACACAATCCACCCGCACATACACCATCCCGCTGAACACAACAATTACAATATGTAAAGTTTCCGGACACGGCACTGACAACGTAGACTGATTTTCTTCCCGCTTACATAACGTTACATACCTCCACCTCCACGTGTACACATCACGTGCTGTACAACCAATCACATACGGAGGGAGCATAGTTTCTGTCTAATTCCCTTTGTTCAACCGACAGAAACGTGTATTAGTCAAGACGGTGAAAATAGCGTTTAATTTAGCGTAAGGTCTTAAGAGTTCAAATCACGTTCGTGGCCAAATTGTTTTTCTTTTTAAAATCTTTGGTTTAATCTTTAAACCAAAAATTAATAAAACCACTAATACGGTTTTAAACATTTAACCAAATTCATTTATAAACCTAGTTTGGCTTAGTCCAAAGGCTAAACCAAAATTTGTTTACCAACTTATTTGCAGTGTGTACAGTATAGTTTTTGGATGCTAGTTTAGTAATGCACAGCTTGGAGAGTATATTTAGGAACACAATGTTTTACTTTCTAACCATTAATGAGTGTAGAAATTAGGTCTGGCATTATCCAAAGGTTGTCATTTAGTAGATGAGAAATTATGCTTTAAACAGGTCATTAGCTATCTATTTGCTACCTCAGTTAACACATTGATGATGATTACATTTAGTAGTGTCACTGGGGCTTGTATCACTTGCAGTGGTATTGGATTGTTATTTCTCATACTGTTGTCACAAAGTGTATTGAATGTACACATGTGTGCACAACAGCCTGTATGCCATATTTGTCAGAAACACACACACACACACACACACACACACACACACACACACACACACACACACACACACACACACACACATATATACACACACACACGTACTACAGTACACTTACATTGTTACGTAAATGGAATCTTGTGCACAACATGTATGCAGCATGAGACGCTTAAGGCTTTAACTTCCTACACACTCATATCACCCTTCTCTGAGAAGGTGTGAAATAAAACTTTTATATTTGGCATAACCCTTGCTAAACCTCTCTATGTTCGCTATGCTCAGCATTTGTTCCACTTGCATGACTTTGGCCTCTTATTTCTTAGTTCATACCAAGTACATGTACATGCCCTCATGGTGCACGACACTGTAAAATACATCACTCACTAGTGATGATGGCACACTCACACACATGCACACACTCACACACACACATGCACACACACACACACACACACTCACACACACACATGCACACACACACACATTCACACACACACACAGTCTTTCCCTCTTAATCTGCATCGGTAGCACCAGCATGCACTGGGTTCCCCCTCGGAGCCTTAAGTTTCTGTGTCCCAGCGTCGCCCAAGTACGCTCTGCCCCTTGCGATGCTCTTTGCCGTGGTTTGCAGCTCGATGACGCTTGGTTCTGAGAAGAACCGTTTTCAGTTCGATTACAACCTAGTCTCGTCCCCAGACCCAGATTCCCAACAGCTGCGGGTGGATTACATCACCGCTACGTGGAAAGTGGCGTAGCGGTGATGTAATCCACCCGCAGCTGTTGGGAATCTGGGTCTGGGGACGAGACTAATTACAACCGTCGTCCACTTTGTCCGTCAAAAATAATTGTTTATAACAACAGCTTCCTAACGAAATTCATCGTAAAATGGTGACATTTTGGGCCCCTACGCTTTGAAAAAGCGAGTTCTTATGAAAAGACACGTTGTCACGTTAAACACAGCAACTCCAACGATACCCTAGACGTCTATCGGAACAACCGGAAGCTATACTTGTCATAAACCGAGCGTTTCGATAAAATAAATGCCTAACACTTTCAGCCCTTAAAAGGCGCACACAATTTACCGGGTACAGAATTCTGCTCGGCCAAAAGGTTTATGCTGGAGCTACATTCCAATAATCATCTCAATTCGTTGACCGTGAACGAAGATACTTATCGTTTGAGAAGACTGGGGTCACAGAAAATGAAAGTTATAGATGCAATAGTCACGTGACACGCATTTTTTTAATTAATACTTATAGACAAATGTTTACCACATGCATTGGTACTGAATGTCATATGTAGTTGTTGTTTTAAAATCAAGTGAACCTAAGATTAGTGTCTTTTTTTTTTCAATCAACTACCATGTAGGCTTGTAGCTTGACCACAGTTTACACAGCTGTGAATGAGGTGTTAATGCGTTATCACAGAGATACCCGTTGTGTAACTTACGTCACAAGGGCTTAGACAGCTATTTATGAATGGGGGGGGGGGGGGGGGCTAAACACACTAATTAGTTTTCATGGTTGTACACACGTAAAAAAATGTCGCTGCTATCATGGCTTTCCAATTTCAAGGAAACACAGCTCGAGGCCGAGAGTGAGAATTCATTGTCTGTAGGTTGCGATGCGCCCAGCACTAGCAAGCGGCCGCCAACTGATACATGTAGTGTTCTGAACACTACATGTATAGCAATCAGTTGAACCCGCGAATGCAACTAGGCATGCAGGCAAACGATTGCAGTAGTGCCGCTAACTCAGGTACTAGTACAACTTCATTGATAGATTTGTCAACGTACGCCCTTGCAATCTTCAATCACACCTTTGGAGTCTGCACAATCGCTATCATTACTTCCGCAAAGTGCTCACCAACCGATTTTGGCCCCTTTTCCTAAACGCACTATGGCAAGCAAACACGTTCCTTTTGTTCATCTTGGTACAGAAAGTACCAATGGTTGTGTAGCAGTGGCCAAAGGATATATAGTAACACGTGTACAGACTGACTAAGAACACAAAAAGAGAGTATTTATACATACAAGTGCGCACACGATGTCACATGCAAATGTTCTGGCAAGTTCGAGCCCATCTGGCGCATGCGTGCACATGCGCAAAGAGATATTTGCATTACACTTGCATTATCAAGAAGGAAGTGACACAGTACTGTGTTACTATTGTATGATGGCAGACAAGCGAGGTCTGGTATTGCATGGAAACAAAGTTGATGCTTTTGCAAAAAGTGGCGAACAAATTGAAGCATTCATACAATCGAAATGATCATGATTTCATACAATTATTGTAATTGTTAATTATTGTAATTGTATTCATACCAATAGGATAAAACTGGGGGGGGGGGGGGGGGGGGGGGCTATTGCCCCCCTTGCCCCCCCCCCCCCCCTCCCTGTCTACGCCCTTGCGTCACATATATGTTGCTATTTATATATACGATGGTAATAATGAGCGCTCGGTTTAGCACCGCCTTTTTCCTCCGCTCTTTGTTCCCGTCGGATTATTGTTTTTGTGTATATTTATAGCAACATACAAATGTAAAACGCATGTGATGTCAGCGCAACTCGTCTATAAATAGCAAATGATGGTACGATGTACCATTATTTCTGCTCAGCTGTTCTTATTGCAAGCAGTGATGCCGCGGTTCGCCCGCCAACCGTCAAAACCGTCAAACTAGGCGATACGGTTGGCTTGACCGCGTCCGTGACCGTCAGGAAAAGTGAATAATTGAATTAGTTCGCGAACCACTTAACCGTCAGCCTATTGAGGCCAAAAACCGTGGGACCGTCAAAAATTTTGACGATCAACTGCCGGTCAGACATTAAGAAATTTGTACTTTTTTTTGTTGGATAACCTAGGACTGGGAACCTGTGAGAATTGCAGCATTCGCACCGAAGTGACAATTCGATAACAAGACATACTCTGACACCGCTTTCCTGCCGGGTAGTTAAGAATGATATATTATATTTTTATTTACACTATCTATAGAATACATGAGTAATATCACTGTTTATTCGAATAAAATTAATGGATTTTGTGGATTCGATTTTGTTGCTTGGATTTCATTTGCTGCGTGGATTTTAGTTCTGTGAGTGACGCGGGACTGACGCCTTTTAATTCATGCATTGCCTTTGGCTTTCTAGTGCACTATCGTTTCCTCCCGAGTTCTGACTTCTGAGCCAATGCCGGCTGGGTTTGGCCTGAGTCCTGCCGCGGAAAGGTCTGATCGACCTGAAGAACACTTGTAATTGATTGTGCAGATTCTGCAGAAGTTTTATCTAGGGAGATGCTGTTCCCAATCACAATATATTTGCACTGGATGCATTGGCTTTGACGTAAGTCAACATTTTGGCATTGCAAGTGCGAATTTCAACTACATCATGCATTCTGCTGCAGCCATGTACTACTACCAAAGAGATCCTTGGGGTGGCACACAGGAGCGAGAGGGAGCATAGAAGACGAGTTGAAGCGCTATATGCTTAACTGGCGCGTTAATGACGTCATGCAATGGTGGAGCGACCATGAAGCTATTAAACTTCCTTCGCATTGCTAAAATACTGATTTACCCATTCCGGTGTCCAGTGCTCACTCTGAAAGGGTATTTTCTCAGCTAAAGCTGACCGCAAGAGATGGCGGATGGATGCTGGCTGAGTGGAAAGAGTAACGTTAAATATACACTAGATGGTTATTAAATTTAATTCGTGCTGTTAGTTTGGACCGGATATCGGGCTTGAATCCAGGCGGCCAACCGTCAAACCGCCACCGTGACCGTATTGGTAAAACACGGTCACTGTTCGTCCGCCAACGTGACCGTGTGGATCCGGTACGGTTAGCCGTGAACGTGACCGGATCGATAATAGCTGACCGCGGCATCACTGATTGCAAGATAAAGCGTTTCTGCCGCGAAAAGTCTTGCTGTGATCTAGTCTCGTACCCAGACCCACCATGACGTAAGTGTTTATCGCTTACAGTATAAACACTACGACAGGTGAGTCTGGGAATATCTTTGTTCCAGCGTCCCTGATTTTTGACGACGGAAGTTTACATCTACATTTAGATTTACGTAATATCTCACACAAATTAATTTGCAACCACTCAACTTAATTACAGTAAGCGATAAACACTTACGTCATGATAGGTCTGGGTACGAGACTAGCTGTGATCGCCATCGAGTAGCTCCAAAGCGAGGTCTGCGGCTTGTTACGTTTGCTATAATGGCTGAGTATTCGTCGCTTGGTCTTACCCGCCATCAATATATCTGCCGCAAGGAAATGAAAACCAATCACGAACAATTGCAAGCTGCTTCATCCTCTCGTGACAGTGAAGATGAAGTCTTGAGTACATGTACGTCTACGCGAACGCCGACGCCCCCTGCGTTAGATATCAACGACGACCAAGCATGTCACGGCTTAACCGACGAGGAGGCATCTGATAGTAGTTCTGCTGACTCGACATCAGCACAAAAGACCCCATAGTTTCAGCAAATGATGGAGTTGTGATGGTGCAACAGCTGAAGGAGAAATACAATTCAAGCACATCAAGGAGTGAAAGGATGAGAATATTGACATTACTGCCTCGGAGTTGGTTTATTAAAAAGGCTGCTAATGTTTTTGGTGTATCCAAATATTTAATAAGACAAGCCAAAAACTGGTGGCAGAAAAAAGCATCATGTCAAGTCCAAATTCCAAGTGTGGCAGAACTCTTCCAGCTCACATAGAGGAAGAGATAAAGCACTTTTATCTATCTGATAAGATAAGCAGGGTCATGCCAGGTAAAAAAGACTTTATTTCTGTTGTCCAGGCTCAAGGAGGAAAGCGAGTGCATGAGCAGAAGAAGCTTCTTCTATACAACCTTAGGGAAGCTTATAGGGAATTTAAGCAACGCCATCCTGACTTATAGATAGGCTTCACTAAGTTTGCTATGCTGAGACCAAGGGAGTGTGTCTTGGCAGGTGCTAGTGGGACCCATTCAGTGTGTGTTTGTGTACTCCACCAGAATGTGAAATTAATGATATTATTGTTAGGTGCGAAGCTTGAATCCTTGACTGATGGGGAACTTAAGCACTATCGTGACTGTTTTGCAGCAATGATGTGCAACCCGCCAAACATCAAGTGCTTTTTTGGCACATGTGATTGGTGTCCTGGTACTGAACCCCTGCATGCATTGCTGCAAGCTGCTGCTGATGAACATGGCATTGACACAATTGAGTTCAAGCAGTGGACTACCACTGATCGTGCAACAATGGAAACAAAGGTCCTTCCTGTAGAAGATTTCATTGATTGTTTCATGGGGAAGCTGAAAAAGCTATCCTTGCACGATTACACAGCCAAAATGCAGTCCAGCTTCGTGCAGCAGACAAAGGAGAGCCTGAAGCCTGGTGAATGTTTAGTGCTTGCTTCATTATTACTGTTTTGTAATTCAGGATAGAGTCCAGTCGTTCCACTGGAACAATAGTTCTGCCACTGTTCACCCATTTGTGTGCTACTACATGGAGGCAGGGAAGATAAAAAGCTTGTGCTTCATTGTCATATCAGAGAGCACTGTCCATGACACTGTTGCTGTGCATCTGTTTCAGGGAAAACTTGTCACCTTTCTTCTATACACAGACATTTGGGCCACGGAAAATATTTTATTGTTCTGATGGCTGCGCAGCTCAGTATAAGAACTGCAAGAACTTTGACCAACCTGTGCTACCATGTGGAAGACTTTGGGGTGCAAACCGAATGGCACTTTTTTGCAACGTCTCATGGAAAGTCAGCTGGGGATGGTGCTGGGGGAACTTTGAAGCAACTTGCCTCAAGGGCCAACCTTCAACGGCTCTACAGCAACCACATACTTACTGCAAAACAGTTGTATGACTTTGCAGTGAGTGAAGTAAAGGGCATGCACTTTGGCTTTGCTACGCAAAATGAGCATGTGCAGGAAGCCAAGTTGCTTGAAGACCGGCTTAAGCAGAGCAGAACAGTACCAGGAACTCAAAAGGTACACAGTGTGATACCAGTCAGTTCCACAGCAGTTGAGGTGAAGCCTTTTTCAAGCAGTACAGTGTCAAGAATAGAAAGGGTTTCATTGGATCATCAAACTGTTGCAGGTGATTATGTTACTGTCGCCTATGATGGTTACTGTTGGATTTTTTTCATAAGATCATAACATCACAGTAAAATTCCTCCATCCGCATATCCCAGCTACATCATTTATTTATCCCCAACATGAGAATATTTTGGAGGTTGATCCATTGGACATTTTGACTATCATCCCATTACAGCAACTGGTAGAACATACAATATAACTAGGAATGAAATGGTGGAAGCCAGTAGTGCTCTAGAGTCATATCTTTCATGTATGTCGTTTAGTTGAAGTTTGTATCTGTTATGATAACGCATTAACACCTCTTTGCAGCTGTGTAAACTGTGGTCAAGCTACAAGACTAAGTCCAAAGGGTAGTTTAGTCTTTGATCTCATGCTACTGTTCAGTGTTTCATTTCCCCAGTTGGATTTCAAGCAAAGTGCATTGAGTACTGTAGGAGCTACCGAAGGATAAAAAATCGTGCAAATTGGGCACTGTTATTTTTAGCTGCATTCAAATTCATTATAAATTCATTGTTACATTAACCCTCAATAACTAATCCAATTGATTGAACCGTTTATTGGTGCAACCAACTACATATCATCATTACACTAAGGACATAATCAAGCTGTTCCCTTCCAAAAAGACTGAGGTCATCAAAATGATAATTCATGGTGTGGTATCGGCCAAACAGGGGACGGTAGGGTATACAAATGTATAGCAATTTTGCTTGGCCCAACTGAACGAGCTGTTTATGAGGTTTGGTACAATTTTTATTTTTTATTTTTTTTGGGGGGGGGGGGGGAATGACCCCATGCGGGTGGTGTGGCAGCAGGCCAAGTGGTGGTGGGGGCACTGGTGCCAATATTGGTGCCGGTGGTGGGGCTGGTGTGGGTAGCAGTGCTCCTGCTGCTGCTTGTGGCGGGTGGGGGCGTGCTGCAGCAGCTGCTGGTGGCGGTGGGGGCAGCTCTGCTGCTACTGCTGGAGTCGGACGGTAGGGGGGCAGCACTGCATCTAGCGGCCGCAGGGCTAGACAGCCAGCAGTATGATACCCATGCCAAACTAAAATATCATTTTCTTCTAATTTCAATGCACTAACTTTCCGGATAGTTTTTAGCAATGACCCTGCTTTTGTTCTTCGTACACTCAGTGCTGTAGAAACCAATGCATCTGCACCAATCTTACTTACTACTGCACTGGCAGATCTTGTAACAACCTTTTGAGTTAGCATCATTTACTTCACTTAGAAGCTCACTATCCCTAAGAAATTAAAAATAGCTTTTTCAAGACCACCACTATACTCCATTAGTTGAGATTTGGGTTCATAGAAGGAGTGTAAATGGGAGTAGGATATGAATTTTCAGTGCTCAACTCTAGCAACTGCAATTTAATTCATAAACAGTTGCAGGCGGGCTGCCATTATGTCAAAAGTGGCCATTTTCAGATAAGGAAGCCTTTTTGTGTATCAGATTAAGGATGACACCCCAATATTCAATAGACAGGTCAAAAAGGAGGACTACTGTACACAACAGTTGGGTCACCATGCATGCTTTACATGTGAAGTGAATGATTTTGTGCAGATCACTTACATGCGTGCTGTACACATGTTGCATGCACATCTTCCTATAGCTTTTTAATGCTAGTGCAATACAACATGCCATGACATACCTTTGTGGTGGAAGTGGTAGTTCGGTGACCCCTGCGATACCGCATCCTCTCGGCAGCACGTTTAGCCAATCGGACAGCGGGGCCATTCCAATACTGATTCCTTTCAGATGCCTTAATGGCAGCTGAATTGTCCTCGTATTTCTGCCTTTTAGCAGCGCGGTTCTTCTCGACGTCCTCTTGATATCGCTGCCTTTTAGCAGCACGGTTCTCCTCGAGGTCCTCTTGATATCGCTGCCTTTTAGCAAATTGCTTAGATTCAATATCTGCGTTGTAGCAGTCGCGTACAGAGGCCTTCTTCTTTTCGGGATCGGCCTTGTAGCTGTCGCGTACAGAGGCCTTCTTTTCGGGATCGGCCTTGTAGTCGTCGCGTACAGAGGCCTTCTTCATTTCGGGATCGGCCTTGTAGCTGTCGCGTACAGAGGCCTTCTTTTCGGGATCGGCCTTGTAGCTGTCGCGTACAGAGGCCTTCTTTTCGGGATCGGCCTTGTAGCTGTCGCGTACCCCTATAGAAAAGTTTTATTCTATTTTTTATTCTATTTGCAGGTTAATAGCTGAGCGTGTTATTCTACATATTGCGTGATTAATACCCAATGCTGAACAGCTATTTCTATAAATTGACTATAATCTCATTTCAGTTAAGCCACTTACACTTTAAAAGCATAAATTATATAGGTGAATTCCGAAGCGATTGGTGCTATTGCCGTTCTTCAAAACTGTTCGTAGCTCGAGTTATAGCTTCGCTAAGGAAGAAGAAGACGACTTTTAAGAATTTGTTTAGGACTGGGCACATGAAACAGAAATTCGTTTGTTTCTCTAAAAGCAGACCGTTTTATGACACTGAACAAACGTGATCTTTGAGTTCTCGTTCCAACGCCATAGAGATAAGCGATCCGTTTGTCCGTTGTCCCTCCAGACGCGAGTTAAGTTTTTTAAAATGTTATTCATCAATCCTCAATCAATCCTATGTTGAACCTGCTGCCGCAGGTTCAGATATATATATTTTGGCTATATTATTTTGACAGGACTTAAAATGAATTGGTGGTAACTATGTAAATGCTAACAGCATATGCGGGCCCTTTTATAAAACTGATGGTTTTATTTTTTTATTTTGGCAGGTTGGGAGCCTTGCAGGCCGTCCTCGCAGGCCAACATTTATTAAAATTATGTTTTTGAAATGTCAATTACTATGGCATAACTTGATTGCCATGCCTGCCGCATTGTCGGTCAGCGAAGCGTCCATTCTCCACCGATTTCTGTGCCTTCTGCAGTCACCCAAGCCTGTTTCCAACCCGGATCTGCCCGAATACAATCCCAAGGAAGTGAAGGAGCTTGTGAGAATCGCGCCGTTGCGAGGCTAGTAGTAGCACAATCCATAGAATGATGACCTAATCTACATTTATGCATAAAACAGATCAGCAGTTTGGCAGTCCCATTTCAAGATCCATGCATTTAAAGGGTACGCGAATAAAGCTGGCGTGATTATTGCCATGCACATGCAAGCCGTTCTCCGGGAGCACCCACTCTTTCTAAGCACATAGAACGGCATCACAAGGACCAACTAACTGAAGAACGATGTCTTAGTAATTTGCTCCCCCCAGTTCTTGCTGACAGTCTAGCTTTCAGTGAATATGTTGCATGCATCTCAAGAGCTTCCTTAATTGCACGACAAATATCAACAAATGATAGACAGGTTGTATTGCTGTACACTTACTGGTGCATAGAGTGGGGATCAGGCCTTTGGCAGCCTTGGGTATACATGTATGCTCTATCCACAAACCGAATTTGAAGCACATTGATTCTGCCGAAATTTATGGCGGGTTCAAACATTGTAAAGGAATCGGACGCAATATTCGCACGGAGCTAGTGCAAGACCCCGAAAAGTATTTTACCGTATAGGGAAATGGTGTAGAATGAAGTGTAGAGAATATAGGATGTTGGCGGATCCAGGGGGAGGGGGCCACACCGCCCGCCCCCCCCCCCCCCCCCCCCCCCCCCGTTCAGCAATCATACTTCATTCACGTGACGTAGCACGTTGCTTGTTTTTATCTCAGTGTTTATTTGCCAAATATTCAAGCACATACTGATAGCAGAGCGATCTGAATTGTTCGGCGATGGAGCGCGCAAAATAAAGTTCAATCATTTCGTCAAAGGTCATATCGTTATTCATACCTAGGCGCGTGTGGTTATATCGATGATACACAATGTGCAAATCTTACCACAGACGATAGTGCATGCATGTCTTTTGGTAGTGCAATGTATATTAATTCAATATTACTGTTTCAATACTTATAGATATCATCAAAAGCTTACGCGCTTCGCGCGGGAGGGGGACATGCCCACCCCCTTTTAGAAACCTACATCTACTTTATAATTGTGACATTTCCTTCTCCCTACTCCCTGTACAAACCCAACCCTTGTGCAATAATGGACTAGTGGTGCCCCTGGCACTGCCACCACCACCACCTCCAGCATGGCCGGCAAGGGAGGGGCCTAATAAACATATCACCACCTCATGCACCCCTTCGGAGCTGCTTGCACGTGAGTAATTGAGCACGGCCTGGTCTACCCACCATTACTCACTACGTATCCAAGGGATCTGGGTTGCTCCATAGTCTATGGTCTAGTCACCAATGGGTCTGGTCACCAGCACAGCACAGGTGTCACTCATACTGTACATTAGTTCATAATTGAGCAGATATTTTTCATGTGGTACAATTCACATGCATAAATGTTGATTGCTGAGATTGTAAGATTATTTCTTGCTTAAAGTATATTTGATTGCTATTCAAGCTTTTTCCTCCAATGCAACTATATACACAAATGTATTAATATGTTCTGTACAATACAGCTGCCTGTCCATCTTTTAACATCACCTACCCACCAATGAGAACACTCCTATGTCCTGGAGACAAAATTACCTATACATGTGCCCTCAGTTCAAGTTCTACTATTCCTACTATTTACACGCAGTGGACAGGATCCGGTTTCCAGTGCCTAGCCACTGCTAGTTCTGCTGCAAACATACTCACACTCTCACAACAAACAGGCGCTTCACTCAATACAGTACCAGGATCATGTGGGAACCTCTCTGCTGTGATGACCAACATCAGTGGAACATGCTATACCTCTGTCCTCACCATAACTACTCCTCAATATTTCAATGGAACCACAGTCATGTGCAGAGATGGCAATTTTGGTACTCTTATTGGCAATGATACACTGAACATACAACTGGCATGTATGTTGCATTAAGTTGTTTGGAGGTTTTATTAAAACCTGTGTCGAAAAAAGAAAATTTCAATTATACAGTAATTAATTACTGAATCAATGGTCTATTCCTTTCCATTTGTTTAACATTCTCTCTTTTATAGTTCAGCTACTACATGTATATACAGGCACTCTTCTGTTGAGTTGTCAAAGAATAGATAAAATGTCTCATGTACCATGACAACCTTTAACCATATCCACATTATCCGCCTCACACACACACTGACACACACCTCGCACACACAACTCACACACACCTCTCACACACCTCACACACACCTCACAAATCAACGCTATACCCAGACCTACTGCAATTGACAAACACAGAAGTACTGACCAGACCCATTCCTAGATTTACATGTAGCTGTTAGTAACCTGAAGGATTTGCCACTCAACGTTGTTTCTAAATATAAATGCTAACAGCTGGATGGTGTATTTCGTTGTCAGTGCATGGATAAGGGCTCAGCTCATGAGCCCCTCTATGTTTGGGTGTGGCATCACATGCCTGGCCACTCCCTATCCCCCACTTACCCCTAACTAGACATGCAGGTACGTACAGTGTATAAGGTTAGGATGTGAGCAGAGAAATTAATACATGGCTCCAACTACTGTTACATGTACTAGGTCCCTTTGCATTATGTGTAATCTAGGAGCTAATCCTGTGCTACTTGTCCTAGCAGTAAAAAAATAATAGTAATAAAACAATAAACTAGTCAATGATAGTGAGATCTGTTTCTTTTCATTTTTATTAGCTGCTCCAAGTGCTCCAACCATTATATCACAGAACAGCACCTATTCAAACCAACTAACAGTGACCTGGACATCTGTTCCCACTGCTACCAGCTACAATGTCAGTACCAATGACAGTGTCAACACACTGGTCCCCATCCCATCCACCGGAGCACCACAGTACACATTCACTGGAATGTCCAATAACACAGTCTACACTGTCTCAGTGGTGGCCATCAACTGTGCTGGGAGCAGTAGTCCTGCAACAGTGACAGGTACTAATCTGATACAGTTCGTTCCCCATGAATGGAAATGAGTTTTAAATTACTTACATGTAGGACTCCAAACTAATCTACATGTATTCATGCTAAACAATGATGCAGTATGTTAATCAAATCTCCCTACCCAAAGAAGCTAAAACATGGTTTACATGTACATGCTAAATAAGGACAGGCACGCACCTGTATTTGCTAATGGTGGCAGCATTGCACTTTTTCTAGTGATTGCCTCTATCTCAAATCCTGGGTTTCTTTTATCAACTTTTTGAAGTATCAGTTTAAGGGCAAACTTGCAATCAATTAAATGAACACGATGATGTCATGGGGTTGAGAAGTAAAGTGTATTATTGGATAATCAGCCTCCATGGTGTGATTAATAACCAGATGAGCATTAATTATAGTGCTTGCATGAAAATGGTGTTATCATGGGAGTATACTCTCTATAGTGTAATATGGTGTTTCATTCTTGTAGTGCCAGCAACCTCTGCTCCACCAACAACACTGCCAACAATGCCAACAACCGCATCAGCAGGTCAGCCATTTTAATGAGCATATGAGCAACAGCAAAGCCAACCTCCTCCATATCAGCTCCTATAATCACACCTCAAATAAAATGCTACAGGCTTACATATATGCAGTCATTTGTACCTTAGGTATTAATGATCAGGAGAGTCATTGGGGCCTATAGGAGCCTCTGACACTGGTATCACATGGCTTATAGTCATAGGGAGGTATTAAATGGCTTCAGTACCTCATATACAAATTCGAATAATGTATTCATCGTATGTTTTAGGTGCTATGAAAGATCATCAAACAGCTGGATATATGTGATATTGGTTGTCAAACTAATGTCCCTCATATTGGCCAGATAATTTACATGTACAGTACAGTTATTGTAGTTATACTTTGTTTCTACTTAGCTGCATGCTGTATGAATGTGTTTGTGTGTATATTTGTGTCTGTATTTGTGTGTGTATTTGTGTGTGTATTTGTGTGTGTATTTTGTGTTTATTTGTGTGTGCATTTGTGTGTGTATTTGGGTGTGTATTTATGTGTTTATTTGTGTGTGCATTTGTGTGTGTATTTGTGTGTGTATTTGTGTCTGTGTTGCATTATTAGTGACATTGCTGAAACACATGTGTGCACTTAACAGGAAAACAATGGGGTCATGTACCCATTGCTATAGGTGACTTTCATCTAATGTTATAGTATGGAGATGGAGATACACACACATACTTGCATGCACACTACAAGAGCATGCACATACATTCATGTACACTCTGACACACACAGGTACACATGCACACACATGTGTACATATGCCTTTTTTTTTTTTTTTAATGTTAGAAATACGTTTTCCTTCCACCAGGAAGATTCATGTATGAGGCAGCCCTCAGCCTGGTCCTAATGGTGACTGCCATTGCAGTTATGCTATTAATTGACTGACTGATTACAAAGGATAAGCTTCTTCTTCTGCAATTACAAGTGTGGCAGTTATATTCCCACACAGTGCTGAATGCTTCATTATCATGCCCAAAACAGCTCATGAACTCATTTTACCAAATCTTGCATTGTATCATCAATGTCCTTGCCACAATTTATAAATATAAATTCTTGTAGATATAGTAGCTAGGGGATATGTGTACTCCACCTTTCCATTGTTCTGTGCCTCGATCTGCTTTGGATAGCATAGGGTGCACAAAAACATGTCACTTCTACTGATGACCATATTGCAGCCAGTAGCTTCGATTGCATAATTAGATGCTTTGTGTATGTGTATCAGATTCCGATTGACACAGATATAAGTACAATGTTGTAATCATTCATCAACCTTGATGTAGGAAGCAGTGACCATGCAATGAGAGATACATTGGCAGTTTAAATTTCAAATGCTCCTGTGAGTGGAATTTCTTTGCATTGACAATTACAACATAGTTTTGCATCCTTAATGGATAACATTGCAGCATTAAAATATCTGATTGTACGGGGGTCATGACCACTGGAGTGCTAAAAGGTAGCAAAGACTATCTATAATTGCGCACTCAAATAACAGGTCTTTTGATGGCATGATTACTGAAATTAAAACTTTACAGTAATTATTAATTCTTCAGAAGTCACAATATCATGCTGTGTTCTTATAATAATAATACAAGAAAACAACATAACATATAACAGACAATAAAAATAAATACACACTAACAAATGTGATCAAACGAGCCTATAGTGAGACTCTGCCCTCATGTACTGCTAGGGCCAGATCACAATAAACTGGATGGTGGTATGAAGATCTACTTCCTTGCAGGCACATGATAGTGTAGCGTAGCGCAGACCAGCAGCGCAAACCCAACTGCAGCCACGTTAGTAGCGTAGCAAGTAATTATAATCAAGAGAACATATTACATACAATTCAATGCTACTTAAATACTACAGCACATAAGATGCAGTTATGGTACTACAAGTGCCGAGTGCAATAGACTGCCTGGCTCCAGATATGTCTGGCTCCAGGTACATTACACTGCTCCCCTCTTCCTCAGACTGTGTCCACACAGTTATCATAACCGGTCAGGGGGTCGCCGTACCCGTGTAGAACGCCTCAGTTGTGGTACATCAAGCTGATGGTATGTGGGAATAGGCACGTTGCACTGTGGCTCTTGAGGAGTAGGTGTCTCTGTGTTTGCTTCTGGCATCCGTTCAGAGGTTACAACAGGTCTGGCTGGTTCACTTGTGACTATAAACATCTCTTCATCCAGATAGTCCTCTCTGTTGACAGGCTCTCCTCTTCTCCCTTCTGGTTTCCTCTGTTCTTCAATGGTTTCACCTGTTGGATGACCCATTACTGGTTGGGTGTATGGCTTAAGTCTGTTAAAATGAACTGTAAGTTGCTTAGCTTGACGGTTCTTCCGTATTCGATACACCACATCGCCAAGCTTCTCTTCTACTTCATATGGCCCTTGCCATGGTCGGTGGAACTTAGGAGAATGACCTCTTGGAACAGCAGGACAGTGGAGCCATACAAAATCACCCTTCTGGTAGCACTGACGCTCATTTTGCCTTTCATCATATACATTCTTTTGGTGCTGCATTTCTTTCCACGCCTCATCTCGTATGCTCTTGTAAGCATTCTGCATAGCCTTCTTTAGGTGCTCAACATACTCTCGTCCTCCCTGTGGAACAGGAGCACCACCTACTGGTAGACCATATATAAGGTCTTCTGGCAGCCGTGCCTCTCTTCCAAGCATCATGCTAAATGGGGTTACACCTGTGGTTTCATGAACAGATGTTCTATATGCAAACAATAAAACAGGCAGTTTCACATCCCAATCACGCTCATTCTCACTGACAGATAAACTTAGTAAATTCAATAAGGTCCTATTGAATCGTTCAACCATTCCATCTGACTGAGGGTGGTAGGGAGTGGTTCGAGTTTTCCTAACCTGCAGAAGCTCACAGATACCCTTTATAACCCCGGATTCAAAGTTTCTCCCTTGATCAGAGTGGAGCTGCTCTGGTACACCAAATCGACACATAAACTCACTCACCAAATGCCTAGCCACTGTCATGGCTTCCATATTTGGCAATGGGTAAGCCTCCTTCCACTTGGTAAAATAGTCTCCAATTACCAGAATGTACTTGTTTCCTTTTTCTGTCTCAGGCAAAGGTCCTAGTATATCCATAGCAACTCTCTGAAGAGGTCTTTCCACTGGATCAAGTTGCATTGGAGCACAAGGTGCTGGAATGGGTGTCTTTCTGGAGCAGCAAGTTGGACAACTAATACACCACTGAGTGATATCCTTCCTCTGCCCCACCCAATAGAAACGACAACGGACTTTGTCAAGTGTCTTCTTAGCCCCCATGTGCCCTCCTACCAATGAGCTATGCAACCCTTCCAATACTGCAGGTACAAGACTTGATGGGAGCACAAGCTGCAATGTTTTATTCAAACCCCTTCCCTGAACATCCTCCCACTGGCGATACAGAATCTTGTTTTGCATGACCAAATGGTGGCACTGTGACCATAAAGCCTTTACATGTGATGATGCATTCTTGGGAAATACCTTTGGAAAGGTTTTAGTCTCCAGCCACTTAATCACCTGCTTAAGATCTGGGTCCTGTCTCTGATATGCGGCTAATTCCTCATGAGTCCATGAAGGCATCCATGAATCTGTCACTGCCAGCACACAGCCCTGGTCTTCATTGTCCTCCTCAGGTGGTAATCTACATTGAGAGCATGGCATACGAGACAATGAATCTGCATTTGTGTGTTTCTTTCCAGGACGGTGTAGTACTTCAAAGTCATACTCTGATAAAGTTTCTAACCACCTGGCCACCTGACCTTCAGGTTCATGAAAGCTCTGCAGCCACTTCAGGGAACTGTGGTCAGTACGTACAGTAAATCGCTTTCCATACAGGTATGCTCTGAAGTGTTGAATAGCCCACACAAGTGCCAGCATCTCACGTCTGGTGGCACAGTATTTTCTCTCTGCTTTGTTTAATGTCCTGCTGGCATAAGAGATTACATGGTCATGACCTTCAATATTTTGGGAGAGCACTGCACCGAGCCCTTCACCACTTGCATCCGTATCCACAACAAATCCAATACTAAATACTGGATATGCAAGGACAGGTGAAGTTACCAGGCTCTCCTTCAACTTGAAGAATGCTGCATTGCACTGCAATGTCCAATTCCAAGCCTGGTGGTTTTCAGTCAAGTGGAAGAGTGGTGCTGCAATTACAGCGAAGTTCTTGACAAATCGGCGATAGTACCCTGCCAGCCCAAGGAACTGTCTCAATTCATGGGCATTTGAAGGAGTTGGCCAGTCAGCAACACATCTTGTCTTCTCTGGATCTGTCTTAATTCCATGTTCTGAGACCACATGACCAAGATATTTAATACTCTTTCTCATCAAATGGCACTTACTTGGTTTGATTTTCAAACCTGCATTCTTCAACCGATCCAGAACATCGCGCAGCCTCACCAAATGGTCCTCTACGGTAGCACTGAAGATCAGAATATCATCTAGATACACTAGGCAAGTAGTCCAGTGCAATCCAGACAGAACCTCTTCCATTAGGCGCTGAAATGTAGCTGGAGCATTGGTGAGACCAAATGGCATCACTCGAAACTGGAACAATCCATACGGGGTTACAAACGCCGTTTTCTCCCGATCCTCTGGGCAAACTTCCACTTGCCAATATCCACTGGCCAGGTCCAGACTTGAGAACCACTTAGCAGAACCGAGAACATCTAAGGTGTCATCTATCCGTGGTAATGGTTGTGCATCTTTTCTTGTAACTGCATTGACTTGACGAAAATCCACACAGAATCGAGTGGAGCCATCCTTCTTCTTAACAAGCACTATCGGTGAACACCAAGGACTCTGGCTGGGCTCTATCACTTTCTTTTCCAACATAGCATCAATGAGATCCTTCACCTCCCTTCTTTGGTTGAATGGTAATCTACGAAGTGACTGTTTAATAGGTCTAGCTTCACCTGTATCAATGTGATGGAACACCTGACTAGTGTGTCCTATATCACCATCATGTAGTGATATGATACCCTTGTACTCACGTAATAGCCTTCTCAACTTATCTTTTTCTTCATCAATCAGTCCCTCAGTGCTCATCACCATCTGCTCCATTATGCTATCTGCTTTGTGTTCATGAACCACTGATATGCCAGCCACGGTGTGTTTTGCACATGTATCACCAGACTCATCCAGTGGATAAAGAGATCCGATTCTTTCATGTTTGTTGACAATAGCAGGGACAGGTGATGGGTTAAGCAGCTGTACTAACATTCTACCTGCATGAGCATACGAAATCGACCTTGCCACCAACAAACCATGTCGTTCCATGAATGTTGTACTTGGCTCTAACATCACTGCACCTGTCATGACATGCTCTTTATTTGTACCCACTGTGACCTGCATCTGAGAGTAGCCTGGAACTTCCACTGATTCGCCAAAATGTGCGTGACAGACAGCAGCTGAAGTGTGGCTCTTTTCTATTTCAAATTTCACCACTGTTTCACCAGCCACCAACACCTTCATCCCCATATCAATGTGACACCTAAAATGTGAGAGAAAATCTGCTCCTATGAGACATTCCTGTGTTAGCTGGCAAGCCACCAGAACAGGAAAGGGTTCCACTATTCCACCAATATGGAGTGGTAGAACTACCTGACCAAGTGTATCCAATCTGTCACCATTAGCAACAACAATAGGGCGATGAGCTTCTTCAAGCTGGTAGAGTTCTCCACAACTGGTGATTTCCTCCCATACATCTTGTCTGATCAATGTAACAGCAGACCCTGTATCCAACAGCATTTTAGTAGGACGACCACCTACTTTCCCCCAGATTATTATAGAGGAACTTATAGCTAGTGCTGCTTCAGGCCCCCTATTCCCATACTTACCTTTTGCTGAACCAACATACCGTTGCTCTTTCTTATTCGGGCAGTTACGCCGAATATGTCCGTGCCCTCCACACATCCAGCACACGACGTCTTTCCTCCCCTGATCCGGACGTTGCCCAGATTTTCTTGGAGTGCGTAGTTTTTCCATCTCTTCTGAAAGTTGCCGTATTTGCCGACTAAGCGCTTCAATCTTTTCATCCCGTTCGTCATGACCTGTAGCCCTAACCGACTCAATACAAATAGTGGACTCACCTTTCGTTTCCGGGGACTATCTGGATGAAGAGATGTTTATAGTCACAAGTGAACCAGCCAGACCTGTTGTAACCTCTGAACGGATGCCAGAAGCAAACACAGAGACACCTACTCCTCAAGAGCCACAGTGCAACGTGCCTATTCCCACATACCATCAGCTTGATGTACCACAACTGAGGCGTTCTACACGGGTACGGCGACCCCCTGACCGGTTATGATAACTGTGTGGACACAGTCTGAGGAAGAGGGGAGCAGTGTAATGTACCTGGAGCCAGACATATCTGGAGCCAGGCAGTCTATTGCACTCGGCACTTGTAGTACCATAACTGCATCTTATGTGCTGTAGTATTTAAGTAGCATTGAATTGTATGTAATATGTTCTCTTGATTATAATTACTTGCTACGCTACTAACGTGGCTGCAGTTGGGTTTGCGCTGCTGGTCTGCGCTACGCTACACTGGTGTCAGAAGCGGGATTCGTATCACCATGTCCAAGATTGAGGCCAAGACTGAGGAAGAGAAGGCGGGCAGCGACCACCGGCACTGAGGAAACTGCGGTGAGTGCGGCAATAGCAAGAGTCGTGAGGATGGGCCTCCGGCCACCGCCTCGTTTTCCAGCCAATGGCGATTGGGAATTGTGGGTGTCACGTTTTGAGTTGTATGTTTTGCAAGCTAACATTTCAGAGGGCCTATGGACTAAGGAATTGCTGACTTTACTGGAGGATGAACCGTTTCGAGTTGTTTCAAGACAAGGGTTGGCTTGTTCAAATGACTACAAAGCAGTGTGTGCTTGTTTGCAGCAACATTTTGCTCCAGTCGGGAATGAATTGGAGTGGCAATTCAAGATCCAGAACCGGGTGCAAAAGGTTGGAGAGTCTCTTTTGGAATATTCGGGTGATCTGAGGAGGATGGCGGATAAAGCGTATCCGTCATGGCCACATACGCAACGCCAAGAATTACTCCGCAATCAATTCATACAAGGAGTGCGCTCACCTACTGTACAATTGCTGCTCATGAAAGAAGTACCCAAAACGCTAGACCCTGCGCCAGATGCATCATCTGCATACCACACCTGATGAACTTGAGGGCAATTTGCTGTCAGGGTCCGTATTAAGGGTATAACCCCTAATGCATTATACATACCCATGGCCAATGGATCCCCCTGAGATGTTCCTTCTGAAGAAGATATTTCACCATTACCTGGAATGACAACCCTTATCGAGGTACGATACATGTTCTGAAGTATCTGAAAAATGGGGGACTAAGAACACTGATGTTGTGTAGAGCAGCTGTTGGTTTAGCACATTAAAGGCATTTTTGGCATCAACTAATAAAATACCTTCCGTGGAAGTGTTTGAGAAGAGTTTCTGAATTCCATTCTGGCTTGCTCCTACCATCAATTACTCAAATACAAGAAAACGAGCCTTGCTCATGTGTCATATTTAGTGTGCATTGGATAATTACTTTTGTATATTAAATTGATTATTATTTATTTTGATCTAAGGTTTTGTTCAGTCTCATCAGTCCCCGTTGACTATATTGTGTCCGTATGCAAATCTGGTGTGCATCCTCAACCCACATCCACTATTCCATGCGCACTAAACAGACTAGTTATTTAACTATTTGGACACCATGCCTGCGAATTCATGTATGCATGCATTTACTGTGTACACGTTATAGATTTTACATGCACAGTGTAAGTGAGAAATGTGTTGACCACAAAAGCATCATGATGCATGCAAATGCTTGCTGCACTTGTAACCCTTGGTTACTCAACTGTAATTTCTTCTCAAGAACCCATTATTCAGATAACTTCACTAATGCATCACTCCAGTACTCCCAGAACAGGAACACAAATCACTGTAGTACATTATGTTTAAATGCCAGTTCACTCCTGCCGTTGCCAGTTCCGTGTGGTTATTACAGCCATATATACATGCTAGGTAATAATGGACACACAAGATGTGCTCACACACCCACATGGGTTGAAGTATTTTATATTACCATAGCATCTATGTGGTTACATGCATGTCAGTATATTGCATGTCAATATTTACATGCACTATGGTATTGAAAGCGATTTTAATAATCAACACAGCAGACAGTTATGGTCGCGTGAGTATGCAGCTTGGCGTTCAAAGAGTGTGTCATGAATACAGATATTGCATCTGTTGATTCAGTGTTGCAGAGTTCACCCTTGCAGTGCGGCCTATCAGACACACTTAGAAGGCTCCTTTCTTTCACATACTTATATAACTCCATGTCGTGCACTGACAGAGGCAGGCTGCTTTAGTTCCTTCATCTCACAGCAGCACATGAGCTGTACACCGCAGTTAAATGGTGGCTAGAAATATACCCCTATTGTGCTTCAGGAATCCCCATTACAATCATGTTTACTAGCTGTGCCCAGAGAAATCCTTGATCCTATGGCCAGCACAGCATCACTGAGGTGATGTGTCATGATCATTGCATCAGAACAGACTGCTCGTCATCATGCTTTACTCTCAACTAACCTTGAAGCTGGAAGTTGTCTAGGTACAGATAAGCAGACATGGTAGTCAGGGGATT
Source organism: Ephydatia muelleri (assembly GCA_013339895.1). Taxonomy (NCBI): domain Eukaryota; kingdom Metazoa; phylum Porifera; class Demospongiae; order Spongillida; family Spongillidae; genus Ephydatia; species Ephydatia muelleri. The sequence goes on from JABACO010000005.1 coordinate 3,634,759, forward strand.
AAAGGCAATGCTACTTTTGTCATCACAGTAACCTCTTTGTTTAGCTCTAAAATAATTTCTGAAGTGGAGGTGTTTGTCGGTGCAGCTGCCAAGCTGGCAGAATCTCAAAACACCAATGAAATGACACCAAATTTAGGGGACATGGTTGGCACTGCAAGCCCCTTTGATACCATTCCTCCCAAGTGCTCAATTCTAATGTTGGCACCACTGGCCACCACTGAGACAGTGTAGACTGTGTTATTGGTCAGTCTAGTGAATGAGTACATGTGCATACTGATCACAGTGTTGACCCTGTCGTTGATACTGACACTGGGTCAGTGATCAGTGATCAGTGTAGAACATATGGAGGAGGCTAATAGACACATGTTTTTCACTATCTATGAACTCATGGCAGTGAGCATTTAATCTTTCTTACTCCAAATAATGCTAATGCATGTTTAGCATTATAGCTGCACTGTACCATACATGTGTATTTGAACAATACTTACATGCCAGTTGTATGTTCAGTGTATCACTGCCAATGAGAGTACCAGTAGTGCCATCTCTACACATGACTGTGGTTCCATTGAAATATTGAGGCGTAGGTATAGTGAGGACAGAAGTTTAGCATGTTCCACTGATGTTGGTCATCACAGCAGAGAGGTTACCACATGATCCTGGTACTGTATTGAGTGAAGCACCTGCTGATTATGAGAGTGTGATTGTGTTTACAGGAGAACAAGGAGTGAAGCACCACTGTGTGATAAGAATCTGAGCTGAAGGCACATGTGTAGGTGATAGTGTCTCCAGGACAGAGGAGTGTTCTCATTGGTGGGTAGGTGATGTTAAAGCTGGACAGCCAGCTGTGTTTAGGTGTGTAGAAACATGTTCATTGGCACATAATTTCAAGAAACACCATATGTTTTTGTAGTTTGTTTTGTGTGTATAAATGAATACATAAGATGAAATCAGAGATTGTAGCATTCTTTTAGAACACGGAGTGATCGCAATAATTCATCATTCATCTCCAACAAATATGAGTGGTCTAAACAAGATGTAAATTGCAAAGCAAGGATCTCTATTAGAGCTTATTGTTTCTTCGTCAAAAGCTTACCACCACTAGCTGTGAAAGATATGATCCATTCAAATGATCAATGCAATGGGTCTGGCCCAGAGTGAAAGTGTGAGACACTTTTCAGGCACAAGCAGAAAGTATTAAGCTTACATTAATTGGTACACATTTCACACCTATTCCAGATGTAGTATCAAGCTCTTAAAAAAGTATCAGCAACTCCAGAATCCAGTGAAGATGTCCCCAGTAGGAAGTTGGATTGATGGACACCTAACTTCATCCTACCATAGGTTACATGCATAGTGGACACCAGAGATGTCAACACCCTCCTCCTCCTCCCGTTCATCAGAGTACGTGTATTGCCAGTTATAGTAGCGCATTCTTATTAGTGAGCAGGTTATGTCCAACAGTGGCAAGGAAAACGCATGTTGCACAGCACAGCACAGTAAACCACACCCTAGATTTTGTGAACCCTTCTCCACCTTCAGTAGTCAGTGATCACATCTCACAGGTGGTTGTGTCATATAATCGCATCTCCCCAGGTGACCTAGTGAATCGAGGGCACTATCGAAACCACCATTTCAGTTCTCCAAAATTTCTGATGCTCAACTTCCTAATGCTGCTGAGCTCTTAAAAAGTATCAGCAACTCCAGAATCCAGTTTTATACACATCATCATCATCATGCCAGCCCATTGAATCACTGCATCCTGTAGTGTTTAATCCAAATGTATTTTCAGACCATTGAAGCATTACTAGTTTGATGGGGAGATGTATTAGCTAGGGGCATGTTTTAAACCAGAACCTGTTAAAACCAGTAGCTTAGCAGGTCTTTGCTATGCAATGGCCATTGTTTATATGCAATCTGTTGTATCAGTTGTGCAGTTATGACAAGTAAATAAAAACCTTCTCTAACGAGAAAGTTGGTGGGCATATAGGATTGACAATGTTGGTGTAAAAAGCACGGAAACAAGTGTGACAGAAATGTTACTGGAAAATTGAAATAGGCCTATATTTAGCCCAGTCACATTTAGGCAGCGCACGCCTGAGAAAATGGGCTAAATATAGGCCTATTTCAATTTTCCAGTAACATTTCTGTCACACTTGTTTCCGTGCTTTTTACACCAACATAGTCAATCCTATATGCCCACCAACTTTCTCGTTAGAGAAGGTTTTTATTTACTTGTTTCATAAGTTTTTTTTTCTCCGTGTCAACGAAGCTTCATAACTGTAATGTGATGAGGAACGATGTGCAATGGACAAAATGTCTATACCTTACGAACGCTTTGTGCATTGCCCCGACCACAAGTTACTATATAACTTTAATAAATACGTATGTAAAATTAATGTTACAATAACAATAAAATTAATAGTGATAAGTGTAGTTGTTTTTGATAAAATAAATAGTTTTGCCGCCTCCTCTTCCTCGGCCTCTTCCTCTTCTTCTCCCCCCCCCGGGGTAAGGCCATGCGGGTGGCGGGGGCAGTAAAAAAGGCGGGGGCAGCATTGGGGGCAGCATTGGGGGGAGCATCAGCGGGGGGTAACGCTGCAGGCGGTGGGTCCAGCGCTGCTGCAGGCGGTGGCCGCGCTTCTGCTGGCGGTGGCGGAGGGTCCAGCACTGCTGCAGGCGGTGGCGGGGCTTCTGCTGGCGGTGGCGGGGCTTCTGCTGGCGGTGGCCGTGGGTCCAGCGCTGCTGCAGGCGGCGGCGGCACTTCTGCTGGCGGTGGCCGTGGGTCCAGCGCTGCTGCAGGCGGTGGCGGGGCTTCTGCTGGCGGTGGCGGGGCTTCTGCTGGCGGTGGCCGTGGGTCCAGCGCTGCTGCAGGCGGTGGCGGCACTTCTGCTGGCGGTGGCCGTGGGTCCAGCGCTGCTGCAGGCGGCGGCGGCACTTCTGCTGGCGGTGCCCATGGGTCCAGCGCTGCTGCAGGCGGTGGCGGCACTTCTGCTGGCGGTGGCCGTGGGTCCAGCGCTGCTGCAGGCGGTGGCGGGGCTTCTGCTGGCGGTGCCCGTGGGTCCAGCGCTGCTGCAGGCGGCGGCGGCGGCACTTCTGCTGGCGGTGGCGGATCTTGGACATCCTCGTCAAAGAAGTCTATCCCTATCATTAAGTTGTCTTCAGCCATCTATGTGGCAGACAGATTATTGAAACAACTCGCAAAATATAGTATTTACCTTTGATGAATTTTTTCAAGAGAGAAATGTGCTGTTCTGCGGGTCATTGGTTTATACACATGTACAGCCATGTGTTCTAGCTGTGCTATAATTCTATTGGCCCAATTTCATCCGTCCATTCACTGATTGGTCGCTTATTCATGCATGACATCACATACTGAGTGGGAGGAGTGAACTTATTGCTTTAGCAAGTAATGCATCTGCACTAATCTTACTTACTGCTGCACGGGCAGATCTTGTAACAACCTTTTGAGCTAGCAATGGATGGCTATTGCAGAAAGCATTGTTTACATCACTCAGAAGCTCACTATCCCTAAGAATTGCTTTTTCAAGACTCACTCCATACTCTGCTAGTGTGCGAGAGTTGGGCTCAAACAGGGAGTAACTATATGGGAGAAGATAGGGTTGCAGTACTTTTATTTTACCACACATTATGCCTTATCATGTATCAAAACATTTTACCAACTGCGCATAATGTGAATTATTTTATTTTCATACAACTCAATTTTCTGTACACACATGTGTAGTGGACCTTTAAAACAATGTGAGAGACACAAATTACCTTTTGTACCCTTTACATGTACATGGGGAACTTTTACTTGTGGGAAGCCTTACTGTACATCTGATAATCGGCTGCATGCAAGGGTTGGATGACAGACTTGTTAATTAAATTTCTGAAAATGCAATTACAGTAGTACACACATGTGTATAGTCCTTTATTGCACATCACATTTACAATGTAACAGACACAGATGCATGTACATGTACAAATAACCTTTTGTACAAACATTGACCTTTACCAGGGAACATCCCGTGTAGGAAGCCATACTGTACATCTGATAATATGTCATGCAGGCATACAAGAGTGTTAATGTGTGCATGACAGGAAGCCATGAGCCACGTGCATAGCAGCCCTTAGATTTTAAATGGTACATACAGCATGCTATAACATACCTTTGGGTGGTAGTGGTAGTGGTAGTGGTAGTTCTACGACCCTTCCAATACTGACTCATTCTAGCTGCCTTAATGGTAGCTGAATCACCCCTGTATATCCGCCTTTTAGCAGCACGGTTCTCCTCGACGCTCTCTTGATATCGCTGCCTTTTAACAGCACGGTTCTCCTCGAGGTCCTCTCCATATCGCTGCCTTTTAGCAGCACGGTTCTCCTCGAGGTCCTCTCCATATCGCTGCCTTTTAGCAGCACGGTTCTCCTCGAGGTCCTCTCCATATCGCTGCCTTTTAGCAGCACGCTTAGGTTCAATATTTGCGATGTAGCTCTCGCGTACAGAGGCCTTCTTTTTTTCAGGATCGGCCTTGTAGCTCTCGCGTACAGAGGCCTTCTTTTTTTTCAGGATCGGCCTTGTAGCTCTTGCGTACAGAGGCCTTCTTTTTTTCAGGATCGGCCTTGTAGCTCTCGCGTACAGAGGCCTTCTTTTTTTCAGGGTCGGCCTTGTAGCGCTCTCGGGCTTTAGCCTTGTTCTCTTCTTGCTTTTGGAGGTATTCCGCTCGTTGCTTCGTTCTCTTCTTTCGATTACGCGAAGGCATTTTTAGAAAAACAACTTCACTAGCCAAAATAAGTAACGACTAAACTGACACCAAAATAAATTTTGTGCCTGTTGGAGTATTTATACTGCCTAAAATTATCCATACTCCTGTATTTAGAACATAGTAATATACCCATACCGTATATAGTACTTTTTCGTTGTAGCTTCTTTATTACCTTAAGGGGCACCGCGCCGGTAAATTCTGAAGCGATTGGTACTATCGCCGTTCTTTATAACCATTCCTAGCGTGAGTTATACTTGATGGAGAAGAAGAAGAAGACGACGACGACGACCAACAATTTTTTTGGGCGTGGGCACGAGAAACAGGTTCTTAGTTGGTCTAGAAGGGCATAGTTTTATGACATGAAACTAGCACCAAAACGTAGATCTTGGTGTTGTCGTTCGATTGCTGCAAAGAGAAAAGCTATCCGTTTCTTCGTTGTCCCTCGCGACGCAACTGAAAATTTTTAATGACATTCATGACTCCTCAATCAATCCTATATTGAACCTGCTGACGCAGGTTCAGATAAGAGTACTTCACTACCCCTACCAAAAAACACACTATGCACATTGTGCATACGGTGTTGTGACTAAATGTTCATACGTGTATTTACATTGGTTGTTATGTCTTTCACGACGTAAAAAAAAAAACTGGCCCATATGCATGTGCCGCCTCTTTATGTAATATTAAATTGTGTGAATTAAGGGACCCTCATTAAAGCATACATGCAGCTCAAAAATGTTATGTTACAGCTGATTATCAAGAGCTTTGTTGCTGGCACATGATTCAATAACATAGATTGTCAACTAAGTTTACTTTTTGGCCACTTACAACACAGATGCATGTAGAGATATAATGCTCAGGCTCCTCTGGTGTCTCTCACCCCTGGGGAACATTCATTCCAAGAATAATGTCCCCCTCGATCCCCCAAAACAGTTTAAAACATGTACTGATATGTGCAGTGTTATTTGCATGGTTCTCGACAGCAGTTTTCTTCAGAAGCAAGGACTCTAATTACTTTAAGGTCTATATTCAATATCCCTAGCTCCAGGATTACTGGCTCAATTCCAATGTACACTGTATTGCAAAGATGGAAAGCATCACGACCATAATCACTCATATACATTGGCATTCAAGGGGGTATAGGTATCAATAGAGGCTGATTCGGACATTATAATAATACCATCCGGTATTGTCTGCATTCTTCTTGTGCACGTGCTCTTGTCTGTAGGCAGAGTATGAGGAAGAAGTGAAGTTTTCCTCTATGGCATACATGTGAATCCAAATATAGAGACCTGTGTCACAAGTTGCATGTCTACCTTGAGATGCAAAAACTCCTTTATATTGCTGTAGGCTTACCCAATGCCACTCCCTTGTGTTCTTCTTTGCATACCACTGCAAGCATGTTCATCAGGCATGCAGCGCACTGAAACGTGGCCGCTGAATCCATATGGTCAACAAGTGTTAGCTCCATACAAATACATTAGATACATCAGATATAGAACAAATTGGAAATAGTACTGATTTGTACAGAATAGTTTTTCAGATCAGTACTTTATCGTGTAAGCCAGAAGCTATAGGCAGGTATATTTCACATTGATTCTGCATGCTGAGATTTGCCTTTGTGCATGGATCCCTTCACGGAGCTGACTTGATTATGATTGTACATTTCTGGGTGGAAAAGGGTCTACTGATCCAGGACACTATGTCTCGTCCCCAGACCAACATGACGTAATGATTATCACGACCGACGTACGTATGGCAGAAAGATCACCTGCGCTACTCACTCCTTTCGACCATCGAATCTATGGATCGACGGATCGATCTACGGTATGCATAGCTATCGTAGGTGCCGGGCCAGCTGGACTCACACTGGCCTTGGCTCTAGCTGTTAGACGAAGTCTTCACGTCGATGTCTTCGAACGAGCCGCAGATCATCGCTCGTCAGCGACTTTCAACCCTGATCGAAGCTACACCATAGACATAACAGGACACGGCCTCAAAGCAGCTCGTTATGTTGGCTTGACAAGGAAGTTGGATGATTCGCTTATTCCGTTCCTCGGTATTCGAGCCCGCTTAACAGGAGGAACGGTGCAATAAGCCCGGGTGGACGGGATCGCGCGGCGACATTTGCCGAGCGCTGCTGTCAGTATTACTGGAGAGAACCACGGGAAGCGATCGCGCAACCGTACACTTTGATACGGAGGCAACACTTGTGAGTGCGGCGAAGGGTATAGCGCTGCTCATCAGCGAAGGAAGCGGCTAACGCTAGGCATCGTATGATCTGGTCGTCGGGTGCGACGGAGCCGGCAGTGCTGTGAGGAGCGTTCTGCAGGAACAGGTTAGAGGCTTTACTGTGACCTCGTGCCCGTCGCTGACTAATCATTCCACCATGCTTCACCTCGATTTGAAATCAGGGACTGATGCCTTGGATCCAAGCTTTCTCTACATACTTTCCCCGCCTCCAGTCATGCTTGTAGCAGGTGCGATATGCGGACCCAAAGGACCGACGGATCCCCTCTGGTTCTGTCAGGTCGGCCTGTCTGGGCCCATCGATTCAGCTCGGTTGACGAGGCTATGAAACTGTCCGGTCAACAGTTTCATAGCCTCGTCAACCGAGCTGAATCGATGGCGTACAGGTCCATCACAAAGCTGTGCAGCCTGGCAGCCATTGACGCATTTTCACGTCGGGAGAGCGTCCCCATTGGTCGTTCCAAGGAGTGCAGTGCCATGCACGGCGGTCGCGTTGTGCTCCTGGGAGATGCTGGGTCCCCATTCCCTCCTGTCGGCCAAGGCGTCAACGCTGCAATGGAAGCTGCCACTGTGTTGGATACGTGCATTGGTTTGCAGCTCGGCAATGGGAGGCTGCAGCCAAAAACTTCACTCGAGCATGGGCACCCGAGGCAGCAGCTATCCGCACCATCGCTCGTGGACTCGAATATAAAGCAAATGTGTTCTTCATCCCAAGATCCGTTCTCTACTTACGCCGCCTTTGGAGTCAGTGCATATTGCACAATGTGAAAGATGGAAATCTGTCGTACATACATGCTCTTGCCATCCAACGTCACGCTGATCGCTGTCTAGGGATTGCTGCAGTAACCGTGGTGTCTACTTTGGCGGCAGTATGCATATGGTATTGATATCGTTGAAAGTTTTCACTAATGTACTTAATAACTAACATTTTATTCAAGTGACCTTTACAGATGCACAGAAAAATGGGCTGTTTTTATTATCCACCTTAAAGTAAAAAATAATTTAAGAGTGTCAGGGTTGGGCAGAAAGCTTGTTTTACCGGCTTTACACAGGTGTAATCAGCAGTATGGTGTCATTTATAATATACCAAAAAGTATATATCTGTTGTGTCACTGTTGAGGCATACATAATCAATGCACTTTAGCCATTTGCATATACATCACATTTGTACTATATTTGTACACACATGCGCACACCATATACACTTGCATTCATGCTAGTAGTATGTCCAGTACCAGCACCAATCCCTCTGTGTGAGGTAGTGTTGTTGAAACAGTTCATTGAAAGTGAAGATGGTGGAAACAGGAGGGCCCCTGTCAGGTCTGTACACACCGCAGTCCACAGTGGGCTTCAGGATGAACAGCTGCACAAATGTGTGCTTGTTCATCCAAATGTGACAAATGATTGAAAAAGACCGTCCATGTCTGTAGAATTACTGCTATCAGCAGCCATGCCAATGTAATCTCTTACTGTAGATGAGAAAGTGATGCCAACATGAGGACACAATGTACAAATGCCATGCTACGTTAACCCAAATTCATGCCATTGCATGCACTCACACACATACACACACATGCAAACTGTACACGCACTCCATAAAACGTTGTTTAAAGAAAAGTTCTTTAGAATTTGCGGAAAGATAGGATTAGATGCTTGCAAAAAGGAAGGAAACAAGGAATGAGTGTAAAATACAAATGACACAGTCCTATATTTAGCACACATACATTTCCTGATTCTATAAACAGGTCTGTGTCATTTTCATTTTGCACTCATCCTGCGGAAGTCCTACAAATACAAGAGTAACTGCTTTTTCATGTCCACATTAAATACCACAAAAGCTACATTCATATATGACCGGCACCACGTGTAATATTCTCTGCATCTACCCAGCGACCACACCCAGTTGAAGGGGTGGAAAAACTCAGCATGCAGCTTTGTGCTAAAACACTGAAGGCATACCCATTTCCCTGCCAGCGTCCTTAAGGCAAGGAATATGATCAGCTTAACAACGTATCATGAACTAATACACTGTGCCAATTAAATGTTTTCCAACCGTGTAGAATGCGTGTATGCACTCTGCTTACACGTGTTTTACTCTTGCGGTAAACACGGTGTATACAGCAGTGGATAACTAGTGGAAGGAGACTGTCTTACACTCTAGTGTATAACTTATGGATAACAACTGTGTATAACGCCGTGTATGGAGATGATAACAAGCGTACAACAAGCGCATTTAGAGTGAATGCAAAACGAAACTATCTCTGTATAACTCCGCATATTTATGACGCGTTATTTTTATAATAGTAGGAAAAGAAAATTAATCAAATCAAAACGTATATGCAGGTACATGTAAATACAGTGCATCAGCACATGATCTGAAATGCCACCAAATAAAAGTCTCAGTGTTCGCGGCTAGGATTTCACCATCCAGGCTTGCAAACCAGCCGGGGCCTGTATCTGGAGAAGAGATCCATCAATCCTTTCTTTCCTGGCCACTTTCCATGTGTCTGTTCCCCGTCTATCCAGCTCATCCATCCAATTGTGTATTCTTCCGATCTCCAGCTAGGCCGTCTTCTTTCTATTTTCCCATTACCCGTAGTTTCTTCCTCCGACACCATGTTGCAATGCACTTCCATGCCTCCATTTCTTCATTTGTAAGAAAGGACTTTACTGCGGCGCTCCCAAAGCTAGTTAATGACACTACATTCGTAACGCTATGATTATATCACAACGTACCCTTTGCTGCCTTGCTCGCGCGCTTATTCGTCTTTGGCGGTCGTCAGTAGCTATTTGAATAAATCAAACAAATGAATGAATTGGAACAGAACATGTGACTTACACTGTACTTCTATTCCTGATGAAGTCTTACAAACTCCTTCGTTGTGGGGACTTTCCAAACTATATGCATGTGAATAAAACTTTTAGCAGAATTTACAAAAGCATGCTTGCTTACGGCTCTTCGGTTCTGAGTTGTGAACCTTCATCGAAAGATTTTAAAAGTTTGTGTATACTGCTCTACTCGATTGAAAGCATGCATGCATTGAGCAAATGAATGGCTGCTAATTTAGCTTGGCAAACCTGAAGACACAACGGAGTACGTCTTTTCCTTTTTGCAGCTCTGCTGGGGCCTCTGATGTACAAGTCCCTTTATCAGCCTCTAACGCCTGCACTTTGATTTCAAGGGTACTCAATGTCCCTCCATTTTTCATTCACTTTGGCCATCTCATTGGCGACAAGTGATTTGACGTCATGATCTACTGGAGTTGGTGTTCTACTACCGCGAGAGATGACAGATCTTGGTGACGCGAGGTCATCATTAATAAGGAAGTGCTATACACACACATACACACACACACACACGCACACACACACACGCACACACACACAAACACACACCGGCACACACACACACACACGCACACAACACGCACACACACACGCACACACACACACAAACACACACCGGCACACACACACACACACACGCACACAACACGCACACACACACGCACACACACACGCACACACACACGCACACACACACACGCACACACACACACGCACACACACACACGCACACAACACGCGCACACACCGGCACACACACACACACACACGCACACACACACACAGACACGCACACACACTATCTGCGGAGGGTATTCTTGCCGGAGGTGTTACTTCACTCGTTTCTATTGAATACTACAGTATTAGAACACATGCAACATTGTATTCCATCACGTGTAACATACTCATGTGACAAATTCGAGACGAAGATTTTCCAGCTGATCCGTAAAACGATTCAGCATTTTGCAGGCCTATCTCAGGTGAAACTTCATCGGAGTCGATGAAACTGTTAGGACCAGAATATAATGATCTTCTTGGTGAATACCTGTCCATCAAAAGACTCGAGCAGTCGATTTTCAATGAATCATACTCCGCAGCTGCCCATCCATGCGCACGTGCATTTCGTCAAATTTCTAATTTCACATCAGCTTTTATTTTTACCCTCGTACAAAACATGGAAGGACCAAATAAGCGATATAGATGCTGGATGTGTCAACAAGACTTATCACGATCTGTCTATTACAGGCATATGCGACGAAATGGATGTTCCGCTTTGGTCAGAATGCCGACAAAGGAAAGTCATACGACAAAAGAATACTAATACGTCACAAGAAAGAAATAACTTCAGCGTTGATATGGAAGAAGAGAGCAGCGATATGGATAAGGTATAAATTTAAATATGTATGGTGATAAAATCAATGCAGTATTTGCATCAAACCATCATGCAATTCTTTCAATTAAAGTGTGGTATTTAAATGACACAGTACTTACTGCTTTGTCGGCTGTGTATCACATACTATATCCCAATATAAACCAATTTAAGCAGCCATGCAGTTTCTCGCCGACATTTGATTTGCAGTGATATTGAAATACACCAAGAACGTTTTCACCAAAATCAAAATCTCAACGTTCTGCAGTGGTTATGGCATCCTGGTATGATTCTGATGGGAAAGTCAACCTGCACACTACTGCATCATGCATATTTGGAATTGTGCAGTATTTCTTGAAGCATGCATTATCGTATTGATGTTTCGGACGAACCCAGCATGAATTATACTGACCACTTGTTTGCTAACGTTACTTGACGGCAAAAGTCAGCAATACAATCACGTTTGCAGTTGTGTCGTGTCACTATGCCCATCCCCGGCATAACGACAAGTTAAATTCTCGGTTATACGCCTTAGAATGCTTATCTAGGTTGAATGCGGTCGTTATACGAAAAGTGTAAGCACGCAATCCACACCTCGATCGGTGTATAACATGCGTAAGTAGACTGAAACGCTTGTTATACATCTAGAGCAACGCGCGTTATACGCCATAGTGGATAACCCATGTAATTCGAGCGACTACAGAAGTTATGCATCAAATGTATGCGCTGCATGTACACACACGCGTACAACACGTGTATAACGGGCGGATACACCTTGTGGATAATTTCAATTTGGCATGGTGATATGATCAGCTTAACAACGTATCATGAACTGATATGATCAGCTTAAGAACGGTGAAATTGGGCACATGTTCTCTTGAAGAGCATCCCGATTCCCTTGGTCAAAAGTGCATCTACATGTCTCCAATTCTTGATGGACAAGGTAGGAAATGAGTTTTTCTCCACGCTGTGCAAGTGCCTTCTATAGCTATGGGCTGCACTCGTCTGTCATTGAATATGAGTAAATGTGTTTTTACTTGCATGGTATGTTGTTAAGCTGATCATATTAGTTCATGATACGTTCTTAAGCTGATCATATTAGTTCATGATAATGTGATGAAGAGCGTTTTCCACATATATTTAGCTTCCTTAATTAAGATTGGTTGCACATGCCCTATTACGATATTTGTCCATCAGATCAGTCTCATACTTCGCTACAACATAATTTTAAATTGTGCTCACCATCATTCACAATATATTGTGGGTGCTTGTGAGGGTCCGGGAACCCGACCCTCTGGAGTCTGGACAGAGGTGACGTGATCTCTGAACTGGGGCCGCCGCGGGAGCCGTACGGACACATTGTGGTGCAATAGATAGAGGGCGGGCGGGGAATGTTCTGGAATGTTCTACTGTTGCTATATATATTGTGCGGAGGTACGGTCGGGGAGGACTCTTTTTGTGATTAAAAGTTGTTGTTAGGAAGCTGACGTAGCTAGACGCTGGTGGTGATCGCGGCACTATTGACTATAAGGAGACGCAAGCGCGTAGTAATCCCTGGTGGTCCGTGACAGTGCTTACCTCGCATGAAAGGTTTATGCACTGAGTTCCGGATCGAGATGACATCATGTATCCAGTTAGGATGTAATGCAGTCTACTAAACAAAGGATTAGCAAAAATATTCTTGTGGACTTTCTGCTGGATAATAATTAATAACAAGATATTCAGTGAATGAAAACACAACTTTCTGTTTATGCACTTTCAACTTCCATTATTTCATTTAGACATTGATGATGAATGTAAGTAGCATCTAAAGCTAGGGTTTTAAGATATGTTCATTTAATACAGCATCATCTGCAGCAAACATTTTGATTAGATAAGGAGATTTCTAGGGAGATGCAGAATCATCCACGAGCTCGCAACCTGTTGTTTTTTTTTTTTTGCAAAAGTGTATCACGTGCTATTGTCTTCAAGACATGTTTATAGATATCATATCAGCATTTTAAGTCACCATCGATCTGTGCTTTAATGGTTGTTCACATCACATTTTGGAGCACTCAGCAACTTACTCAGCATCATTGTGACACTATGGCTTTTCTTGCATCTTGACACCCACCACATTCACAAACTGCATATAGAGCGTATATAGCGTAGAGTTGGGGGGGGGGGGGGGGGGGGCGGGGGATGGGGGGGTATGTGTATGTGATAGCCAGGCTGAGGGTATCACGAGTACAGCGCGCAATACTAAGTAGGACGATGACAAAGCAAGCTGGAAAAGAGAGATCTCATATCATGTGTACAGCAAATACATATATACATGCCCATAGGCAGGCCAGCCAAGAGGCTGCCGCCATACACAATAGGAGCCGCATAGGCCCGCGCACAATGAACAATGCATAATGCAATACACATGAGTTATAAGGTCCCCAGTCCATCACACCCCTCCCCCCTTCTTTGTGATGAGACTTATGTTGTTGAAGACCTGGAGAGGGAATCTGCATTCTGATTGTCCTTTCCTGGTCGATGTTGCACCACAAACTGGAAGGGTTGTAGAGCCAGACTCCAGCATGAAAGCTTGGTGTTGTTCTCCCGAACCTTATCCGGCCACTCCAGAGCCCTGTGGTCAGTCTGAACTGTGAAAGGTTTCCCCAGGAGGTATACCCTGAAAGCTTGTGTGGCTAGCTTTATAGCCAGACACTTTCTCTATTGTAGAGTATCGCTTTTCCCTTGGGAGTAGCTTTCTACTAAAATAGCACACTGGGTGGTCAAAACCTGTTGCATCCCGCTGACTCAAAACAGCACCAACACCAGAGTCTGTCTGTAAAATGAACTCCCTCTCCAGATCAGGGCTTTGTAGCACTGGGTTAGAGCACAACCGTGTCTTCAGCTGTCTGAATGCCCTTTCCACATTCCTGACTCCATTCCACTTTACTTGGTGCTGACTTCTTGGTTAGGTCAGTAAGTGGCGCGGCAATGTCAGCATAGTTAGGGATAAACTTTCTATAGTAGCCGGTGAGACCAAGGAAGCACTGCACTTGGGTCTTGGTACATGGTGTTGGGAATGACTCCACTCCCTGCAGCTTACTCCTTTCTGGGCGTACTACTCCATTGCCCACAATGTGACCCTGATACAAGCACTGATCCATACCAAACTGGCATTTCTGAGGCTTAGCTGTAAGACCTGCTTCCTGAATCCGTTGCAGTACTACTCTCACATGCTGCAAATGTTCTTCCCATGAGTTGCTGAAGATTGCCACATCATCGATATATGCCACTGAGGAACCCTGTAGTCCTCTCAAGACCACATCCATCAGTCATTGGAAAGTTGCTGGTGCACCTTTGAGACCAAATGGCATTACTCTGAATTGGAACAGTCCAAAGGGAGTGGTAAATGCTGTCAGGTGTTTTGTACCTTCTGCCACTGGTACCTGCCAGTATCCACTAGCAAGATCCATGAACTTTGCCCTGCCCATGCATGCCATCTATCAGATCTTCTACCCTGGGCATGGGATATGCATCAGACAGGGAAACCGCATTTAGCCTCCTATAGTCAACACACATCTGCGTGGTGCCATCCTTTTTGTCCACCAATACAATCGGGGCAGCCCATTCGCTATTGGAAGGCTCAATAACACCTGCTTCCAGCATCTCATTGATCTCTTTCCTCACTAACTCCCGATAGGCATGTGGAAGCCTATATGGAGCAAGTCTGACAGGTTTCCGATCCGTGAGCTGGACATTGTGTACTGCCTTAAATGTGCGACCAGGTGTGCCACTCATGACTTCCCAAAACTCGTCAAGCAACTCCCGTATCTGGACTTTTTGAGACTCTGACAACTGGACACCCATTTTAGGTTCTCCAACTCCCCCTCCTCTCCATTCAGGAATATCCTCCTCTTCAGTTTCTTCTCCTTCGTCCCTTTCTGCTGCAAAGTGAACATTCTCTGCAGCTGTGTTCCACTTTTTCAGCATATTGACATGAAACGTGCGTTCCCTTTTCCGGGTACCCCGCATGTCAACCACATAGTTCACACTCCCTATCTTCTGTAAGATAGGGTAGGGCCCTTTCCACTGTGCTGTCAAGGCCCCCTCTGAGGTTGGAAGTGACACCATGACCAGGTCCCCCATCTGGAACTCTCGCTGTCATGCATTACGATCGTACCAGCGCTTCTGGTCCACTTGGGCTTCACGAAGGTGTTCGGCTGCCAGAGCTGCCATCTTTGACAACTTGTTCTGTACTCCAAGTACATAAGACACCACACTGTCCTTTGTTGACTTGCTTCCTTCCCCGGCTCCCTTGACTATGTCCAGCGGTCCGCTAACTGCTCTCCCGTATAGCAACTCAAAGGGTGAAAACCCTGTGGAGGCCTGTGGTACCTCCCTACAAGCAAATAGCAGAAATGGGAGCCATCTGTTCCAATTCTTCACATGCCTTGAGAATTCCATTGAATCTTTCGACTAGCCCATCTGTCTGCGGATGATAGGGGCTGGTCCTGATTGGGTGTATGTGTAGAAGTCTGTAAACTTCACTCAGCAACTTCGACGTGAAATTACTGCCTTGATCAGTCAAGATTTCTTCTGGTATCCCAACCCTAGCAAAAATCCGTACCAACTCATCAGCTACGCACTCTGCGTCAATGCTCCGCACTTCAACAGCTTCTGGGTATCTGGTTCCATAATCACACAGCACCAGGATATAGCGGTTCCCAGACTTTGTCCTGGGGAGAGGACCAACGATATCCATCGCCACCCTGCGAAATGGTTCTGTGACCACTGGAAGAGGGATGAGTGGAGCATGAACAGCCTTGTTCCTGGATACCTTTTGACAGATCTGGCAACACTTGCAAAAGTCTGCAACATCCCTGTAGAGGCTTGGCCAATAAAATCTCTGCATAATCCGTCTGCTAGTCTTCTGCTTCCCAAGATGCCCTGCTATGGGCACTTCATGGGCCAACTGTAACACTGCTTTCCGACACTGGAAGGGTAGTACCAGCTGATCGACTGAATACTCTGGACCCATATCATTAGGTATCCACCGTCTGTACAACAGTCCTTTGTCCAGGAAGTAGTGTGTCTTGTCCTCCTTATTTCCTCCTCACGCTCTTGTCTCTCTCTCTCACATCTCCTTACCTCCCGCTGCTTGCTTCCTCTCTTCCAACATCGTCCGCAGCAGTAGCAGCACGCTGGATAAGGATTCTTCGCCCATGGTGTCGTCGCTGCTTCTGTTGTAAACAGTGCCTCTACGCGTTGACATCCACCGATGACCTAGATCTAGCCTAGTCTACTAGCGTTATAAATCCCGCTGCTGCCACCAACTGTGATAGCCTGGCCGAGGGTATCACGAGTACAGCGCGCAATACTACGTAGGACGATGACAAAGCAAGCCGGAAAAGAGAGATCTCATATCATGTGTATAGCAAATACATATATACATGCCCATAGGCAGGCCAGCCAAAAGAGGCTGCCTTCCAAACATCAGTTCAAAGGGTGACACAGATGTGGATGTGTGGGTGGAAGTTCGATAGGCATACAGTGCAAGAGGCAGGTATTTTTCCCATTCATTCTGTTGGTCCACATGGGCTCGAAGGAGCTGCAAGAATGTACGGTTAAACAGTTCCACCATACCATCTCCTTGTGGATGGTAGGCAGTGGTACGTGATTTCTTAACTGCAAATGCTGCCATTGTCTGTTGGAAAATAGTGCTCTCAAAGTTTCTACCTTGGTCTGAATGAATAATCTCTGGTATGCCATAACCTGAAAATATGTGTACCAATTCCCTTGTTATTCGCACTGCTGTCTGGTCTGGAATTGGCCTAGCATCTGCCCACTTTGTAAAATAGTCTTGTACAACTAAAATGCCGGCTGAAAAATATTATTTTACCATATTATCCAAAAACATCAGTACAATATTTTGAGCTCTATATAACATTTCCCATTTGAAGAAATTGAATTTTATCTTTGTAGTAATTGTAACAGCAGACTATGGGGCTGCAATAGAACCTTCTAGACTAACAGGCACGTGAGGCAGACTCTTTTAAGCACTGGAATTGTAAGTACGAGTCAGTTGGCAACCCGGAGTTAGATAGCTGGACTATTGAGGCTCTACCCGTCACTCCCTCTCTTCTGGACTTGGCCATTCCGCGTATGCATGGTGTTGTATGCTGTACTTGTATAACTGTGTGTGTGTTGAGTTATTACATTGGCGACGAGGGTAAAACTGCAGAATGGCCACATTTTTGGGCACTCTTGGACCTTTCGACCCAGATTCCGAAGACTGGACTTGCTACTGCGAACGGCTAGAGCAATTTGTTGGAGTCAATGGTATCGATAACGCGGACAAGAAACGAGCAGTTCTCCTCAGCTCATGTGGGAGCGCCGTCTACCAGGTCATACGCAACCTTGTGGCACCAGAGAAACCGGCAGATAAATCCTTCTCCGAGTTAGTTAAACTTGTGCGTGACCATTATTGTCCTCCCCCGTCTGTAACTGTACAGCGCTACAATTTTAACTCGAGGACGCAGAAAGAAGGAGAGACAGTGTCACAGTTCGTAGCGGAGTTAAGGAGACTCTCCGAGCATTGTGACTTCAAGGCCACACTCGACGACATGCTGCGCGACCGCATCGTGTGTGGTGTCCGTAATTCGAGTGTACAGCGCAGGCTTTTGGCCGAGTCCGGGCTCACGTTCAAGAAAGCCTTCGAGTTGGTGCAGTCAGCTGAATCGGCGGAGAAAAATGCCACAGAGATCCAGCGCTCTGTTACCGTAGCTGTCAACGCGGTACAGAAGACTTCGGAGGTACAGGCAAGGTCACGAAACACATGTTACCGCTGCGGGGGTAAGCACAACGGAAAGGATTGTCTATTAGATACGTCCATTGTGTGCTATAATTGTGGCAAACAAGGCCATTTGTCTCGTGTTTGTCGCAGTCCCAAGGTGTCGGGCGCCAAGGGCAGGGGGAGAGGGTCTACCAGAGGCTCAGCAGCAGTACAGCAGGTCAATCTACCACCTGTAGAGGGGGAAGAGACATACACACTTTTCACCCTGTCTAGAGAAGGCTTCAGAGCTCCACTCACCATAGATGTAGTTGCTGATGGCGTTCAGTTGTCAATGGAGGTAGACACTGGAGCTGTGGCCTCTATCATCAGCGAGTGCACCTACAGAAGGCAGTGGTCTAAACAAAAGCGTCCCTTACTACAAAGAACAGATGTTCACCTGCGTACTTACACTGGAGAGAAGATTAACATCAAGGGCAAAATTTCACTTTCAGTGCAGTATGATAATGAAACGCTTTCATTGGATTTGCTGGTAGTAGAAGGAGATGGTCCATCCTTGATGGGGCGTGATTGGTTAAGTAAACTGAAGCCTAACCTGTCTGTTTTTTATGCAGGAAACCCAGGGATCGACAAGGGTGTGGAAAAATTGCTTGATCGTTATGCAGATCTTTTCAAAGAAGAACTGGGTCGAGTGAAGGGGGTTGAAGTGAAAATACACGTCGATGAGTCGGCAAGGCCACGCTTTTTCAGACCACGGCCAGTCCCATTTGCCTTAAAAGGAAGAATTGAAGAAGAATTGGAAAGGCTACAGCGGGATGGTATTATAGAACCTGTGAAATTTTCTGAATGGGCGGCGCCAGTGGTACCAGTGCTAAAATCTGATGGTAGTTTGCGGTTGTGTGGAGACTATAAAGTAACTGTGAATAGTGTGGCTAATGTTGAATCGTATCCCCTTCCCAGAATCAATGATTTGCTTGCTTCACTGACAGGAGGAAAAGTTTTCTCAAAACTGGACTTGTCTCATGCCTACCTACAGCTGCCACTGGATGAAAAATCAAAGGAGTATGTCACCATCACCACTCATAAGGGTCTTTTCAGATACAATTGTATGCCGTTTGGAGTTGCGTCGGCTCCTGCCATCTTCCAACGAACCATGGAGAGAATATTGCAGGGTATTCCACATGTACATGTGTACATTGACGATATTTTAGTTGCAGATTCAACTGAAAAGGAGCACTTGGTGACTTTGGAGAAGGTGATGTCAAGATTAGGAGAGTGTGGCATCAAATTGAAGAGAACAAAGTGCAAATTTATGCTGCCTAGCGTGGAGTACCTTGGTTACCATATCTCAGGAGAGGGAATCAGCCCTACTAAGGAAAAGCGCAGAGCTATAGTGGATGCACCAGTGCCTGAAGATATCTCACAGCTGAAGTCTTTTTTGGGGTTGGTGAACTATTACGCAAAATTTTTGCCTTGTCTTGCAGACACACTGGCACCACTGTACAAGCTGCTCACCAAACACCAACCGTGGAGTTGGGGAGCAGATCAGGCAGCTGCATTCCAGAAGGCTAAGTTCCAGCTCACCTCAGATGTTTTGCTGGTCCACTTTGATCCCTCAAAGAAAATTGCCCTCTCGTGTGATGCCTCTCCTTATGGAATCGGAGTAGTGTTATCACACTTGCAGGAAGATGGGTCAGACAGACCAATAGCGTATGCATCACGGTCTTTGGCACCTGCAGAGAAGAACTATTCCCAAATAGAAAAGGAAGGTTTGGCTGTAGTATGGGGTGTTAAGAAGTTTCACCAGTTCCTTTTTGGTAGACAGTTTGTTGTGTACTCAGATCACAAGCCACTCCAGTTTCTCTTCAGTGAGACAAAACCAGTGCCAACGATGGCCTCTTCCAGGATACAAAGATGGGCACTAACTCTGAGTGCGTATAACTACCAGATGGTGTTCAGACCAGGCAAGAATCAAGGCAATGCTGATGGGCTAAGCAGATTGCCTTTAGCGGAGGCCCCTGAAGAGGTCCCTACACCTGGGGATACAATACTCATGCTGCAGGCCTTTTCTGACATGAGCTCGGTGGTTACAGCTACATCTATTCGACGGTGGACAGACAAAGACCCGGTGCTCTCGGTGGTCAGGAGAATGGTGCTTCATGGCTGGAGAACACAGTCAAACGAACAATTCAAGCCTTACGAATGCAGGAAAAGTGAACTTAGTGTGGAAGATGGTTGTATCCTTTGGGGAAGTCGTGTAGTGGTACCTCCACCTGGAAGGGTACCAATAATCAAGATTCTACACGATGGCCATCCAGGGGTATCTCGAATGAAATCTCTGGCCAGGAGTGTGGTGTGGTGGCCAGGACTTGACGCTGAACTCGAAGCAAAGGTGAAATCATGTGAGGCTTGCCAAGTAAATAGTAGGTCCCCACCTAAGTCCCCACTGCATCCTTGGGAGTGGCCTACAAAACCCTGGTCTCGCATTCATGTGGACTTTTGTGGCCCTTTTCTGGGTAAAATCATTTTTGTCATGGTGGATGCTCACTCCAAATGGTTGGAGGCTGCTGTTGTTTCCTCCACATCTTCCCAGCAGGCCATACGAGTGCTCCGACAAGTATTTTCATGTCATGGTCTCCCAGAGGTGTTGGTGTCTGACAACGGCACGGCCTTCACCAGTACTGAGTTCCAAACCTTTGTTCAACGTAATGCATTCAGACACATTAGAAGTGCTCCCTACCACCCAGCCACTAATGGATTGGCTGAACGAGCAGTGCAAACTGTGAAAAATGCCTTAAGGAAGACAGCAGGGGATATTGACACATGCTTATCTCGGTTCCTTTTCCAGTACAGGTTAACGCCCCATTCTACCACAGGAAGATCACCTGCTGAGCTGTTGTTGGGGAGGAAACCGCGCTCGCACTTGGATTTCATTTTCCCATCTGTGGAACATCACGTGACTAAAAATCAAGAAAGACAGAAGGAGAATCATGACGTGCACACAAGACAACGCTCATTTCAGGTGGGTGAAGAAGTGTATGTCCTAAACCACAGAGGGATGCCAAAATGGATACCAGGAAAAGTTACTGCTGTACGGGGTCCATTGACACTGATTGTAACGTTGGATGATGGCCCAGAAAGCCGTTATCATGTTGACCATGTCAAGGAGCGGATTACCGGGGGTAAGAGGGACTCTGGAACATTTCAGCAGCCAGAATTGGACCCTCTGCCAACCATTGTCACAATGGCAGACAGACAAGCTGAATTACCGCAGGCACCAGCCCCTCCCATCGCGGAAGTCGAGCCGGATCCTGACCCTTTAGAAGAAGAGGCTCCTCCAGTGGCCGACCTTGAAGCTGTCCCTCTTCTGCCCAGACGCTCTACTCGTCCTCACCGACCCCCGGAGCGTTATGGCTTATGAGGGGAGAAGTGTAGTAATTGTAATTGATTATTAACAGCAGACTATGGGGCTGCAATAGAACCTTCTAGACTAACAGGCACGTGAGGCAGACTCTTTTAAGCACTGGAATTGTAAGTACGAGTCAGTTGGCAACCCGGAGTTAGATAGCTGGACTATTGAGGCTCTACCCGTCACTCCCTCTCTTCTGGACTTGGCCATTCCGCGTATGCATGGTGTTGTATGCTGTACTTGTATAACTGTGTGTGTGTTGAGTTATTACAATCTTATTAATACCTGTTCTTCCAGTTATTGTTGCAGGACTACTGCTCCCAGCACAGTTGATGGCCATCACTGAGACAGTGTAGACTGTGTTATTGGTCAGTCCAGTGAATGTGTACTGTGGTGCTCCGGTGGATGGGATGGGAACCAGTGTGTTGACACTGTCATTGATACTGACATTATAGCTGGTAGCAGTGAGAACAGATGTCCAGGTCACTGTTAGTTGGTCTGAATAGGTGCTGAGCAATGATGTAATGGTTGGAGCACTTGGAGCAGCTAATACAGATAAAAAGAAATAAATCTCACTAACATCAACTAGTTTAATGTTTTAATACTTTCTTTTTTTCCTGCTAGACAAGTAGCACAGTAAAGCTCCTAGGTTACACATGAATGCAAAGGGACCTAGTACATGCAACAGGAGTTGGAGCCATGTATTAATTTCTCTGCTACATCCTAACCTTATACGCTGTACGTACCTGCATGTCTAGTTAGGGGTAAGTGGGGGATAGGGAGTGGCCAGGCATGTGATGCCACACCCAAACATAAAGGGGGTCATGAGCTGGGCCTATCCATGCCCTGCCATTAGCCAAACTGGACCAACAATTGGCCAATGCCAGGGCATGGATATGGGCTCAGCTCGTGAGACCCTGTGGCATTACATGTACTATGTTCCTGCTAAGTGTGGTTACTGAAGTGCACTGCAAGATTACTGCAGTAAGTCATCTTCCTAACATTTGGATCACTATGCCAACTCTGTGCTGCAGTCATCACTGCCCTGTAAAGTGTTTGCTGTGGTGCAGGTAATCCTTAAAACTAATGTATCGAAATGTCAGAATAAGTCAGTGGTCTATATAACGAAATACACCATCCAGCTGTTAGTATTGAGATTAAGAAACAACATTGAATGGCAAATCCTTCAGGTTACTAACAGCTAAATCTAGGAATGGGTCTGGTCAGTTCTTCTGTGTTTGTCAATTGCAGAAGGTCTGGTTATAGCTGTGATGTGTGAGGTGTGTGTGAGGTGTGTGTGAGGTGAGTGAGGTGTGTGAGGTGTGTGTGAGGTGGATAATGTGGATATGGTCAAGGTTGTCATGGTACATGAGATATTTTATCTATTCTTTGACAACTCAACAGAAGAGTGTGCCTGTATATAGTAGCTGAACTATAAAAGAGAGGATGCTACAAGTGTTTCAAACAGAACACAGGATATTCCGGTTGTTTTATCTGAAGGTGAGCAATCATTTCTAAATAGAATCTTTCATGTATATCAATTCGATTCAGCAGACTGCAACAGCACTGAGATTCAATGCTCATCAGGTATTTTCTGTAATGCATAATTATGCATGGTAAACATATGTGCATGCACAAAGATGGTATAATTTGAGTGTTGAATGATTTTTTTAGGGCTCACCCAACTCACCAGCACTTGTTCAACTAATTTTGAAATGTCTAATCATGAAATGTTGCAAGATTCTGAGGATGAAGTTGTCCTGACAGAATCTGAAAGTATGTAATACGAAGTGTGATATTCTTCGTTTTCATTCCCTTTCACTGATACACAATATAGTTTCTACTCAGCAAGATGCACAAGATAGTGAGATGTCATTTGTGGGTCATGACGTGGGAGAGATTGTGAGTGGAAAGGTCCTGCTAAGTTCTTTGTCATGCAAAGAAAAGGTTGAGTATCTAAGGAAACATTTTGTGCCAGGTGAAAAATTTCCATTGTGTACCCAAAAGATAGGTAAGGAAGGTGAAAAGGGACATAAAACCCTCAGGTTTCAAAAAGCATGGCTGGAAAATTACAAGTGGCTTGTATACAGTCCATTGTTACAAGGTGGCCTCTGTAAATTCTGTGTTCTTTTCCCACCTACTAATCCTCGGATAACATGTGGTGTGCTGGTGACAAATTCAATGCAGCAAATTAGAAAAGCAACTGGCAAAGATGGTTACTTAGCTCGTCATGAAAAATTAGATTATCATAAAGATGCTCTTCTTCGAGGGAATGCTGCCTCAAATAGCATAGATAATCCTGCCTCTACATTGCATTATACACTTTCAGTCACGAACAAAGAAATGTATGATAACAATATGAAGATTTTAAAGTTCATCGTACGAACAATTGTATTCTGTGGAAAACAAAACATTGCATTACGCGGCCACAGAGATGACAACACGAGTACTGCCACAAACCAGGTAAATTTCCGAGCTCTATTGCAACTTTTAGCAGAAAGTAATGCTGAGTTACATGAACACTTGGAATCTGGTAAACGCAATGCTCAATTGACATCTAAAACAGTGCAAAATGAAATAATTGATGTGATTGGGGATTACATTAAAAAAGAAGCAACAAAACCACTTCAACAGCCTTCAGCAGTGTACACCATAATTGCTGATGAAGTAACAGATATATACAGCAATAAAGAAATCATGTCATTATGTCTACAATTTATGGATTCAGGCAAAATTAAGAAAATATTTTTAGATTTTATTGCATTATAACGAACAACTGGTGAGAAGATTGCTGAAGCAATTTTGCTTTTGCTTAAAGTAATAACATAGATATTGCAAAAGCAAGAGGACAGGCATATGATGGGACAGGCTCCATGTCATCAGAACGGGTTGGTGTGCAAAGCAGGATCAAAGTAGTTGCACCTCTTGCATTATATACTCACTGTCGTAGTCAAGTCCTCAATCTAAGTATAGCTTCTGCTTGTAAAATACCTTCCATCAGAAACATGGTAGGTTTTATCAATGAAACATACCCTTTTTTTGACCTGTCTCCAAAAAGACAAAGATTTTTCGAACATGTTCTGACAAAATGTGCATCAGAGTCAATGAAAACAAAGTTGTCAGGTCTATGCAAAACTCGCTGGGTTGAACGGCACACTTGCTATAAACATTTTATGAGTTTTACAAATTCTTTTGTTTATGTCTGGAAGCTATTGTGGATCCTAGTGCACATTCTGAGCTGGACCTAAATGATGGTACCTGGGAATGGGATTCTGAAACTAAGTTTAAAGCCCAAGGACTTCTTCAAGTACTAAAGTCATCACAGAATATATTGACGTTCCTTGTAGCTAAGAATGTTCTGGAAAAAGTGAAACCTATTGCGGTTAAGTTACAAAAAAGAGATATTGATGTTATGGAAACATACAACATGATAGATTATTCAGTCAGTGACATAAAAGATCTGAGAAATAATGTGGAAGAAGAGTTTAACATATGGTTTCAAGATGGTGTAAGGATTGCAGAAGAGATTGGGGTGGATATTACTGTGCCAAGACTTGTAGGTAGACAAGCACATCGTCCAAATGCCACTACAGGTCATTCGACTCCTGGACCTGAAGAGTATTATAGAATTAATGTTGCAATACCTTTTATAGATCATCTAGAAGCAGAACTGACCACTAGATTTAATGCAGAAAATAGAGTTGGTTGTGAGATATTTAGGCTAGTTCCAACATCAATCATTAATGATAATGATGTGCAAGGTTTAGCAACCAAACTTTTGTTCTGGGAGGTTGACATACCAACCCCATCATCACTTCTCCCAGAAATTAAGCAATGGCAGCGCTAATGGAAGAATGCAAATGATCTTCCAACTGATCTACATAGTAGTCTTCAGCTGACAGACAGTGATGTTTTTCCAAACATTACAGTTTTACTAATCATTGGTTGTACTCTTCCAATCACAAGTGCTGAAGCAGAAAGATCGTTTTCTGGACTACGACGAATCAAAAGCTATCTTCGTAGTCGAATGACAGAGGAAAGGTTGTCAGGATTAGCCCTTATGCATATCCATAGTGAAATGGACATCAATGTTGAAACAATCTGTGATTTATTTGTAACAAAACACAGAAGAAGAATGTTTCAATCTTGCATTTTGTATCAGTAAAACGTTGTACATATTATTATGTAATTTATACTTGTATATAAAAGTTGACATTTCAGCACTATATTAAATGCGCAACCTGATTAAGTGTACCATACATATATGCATGCAGCAGAAGTCTTTACCATTGCATTTATCTAGGAGGGACCTGGATTATATGAATTCGAAATATGAGGATTTGAGGAACTACATTATGAAAAGTAATACTTATTAATGTGTGTGCATGTGCATGTGTGTGCATGTGCATGTGAGTGCATGTGTGTGCATGTGTGTGCATGTGTGTGTGCATGTATGTGTGTTGTGCATATGTGTGTGTGTGTGTGAATACAGAATCGTACTCTGCCATCCTCATTAATTATTCATATTGGACCCCCCACTTCCCGAATTCCTGTATCCGCCACTGTAGGGATATTAAATATAGAGCTTAAAGCAATTGAAGTCCTTGCTTCTGAGGAAAATTGCTGTCGAGAACCATGCAAATAACACTGCACATGTTTTAAACTGTTTTGGGGGATCGAGGGGGACATTATTCTTGGAATGAATGTTCTCCAGGGGTGAGAGAAACCAGAGGAGCCTGAGCATTGTATTTCTACATGTATTTGTGTTGTAAGTGGCCAAAAAGTAAACTTAGGTGACAATGAATCATGTGCCAGCAACAAAGCTCTTGATAATCAGCTGTAATATTGCATGTATGCTTTTAATGAGAGTCCTTTAATTCACACAATTTTGTATCTCATAAGAGGCTGGCACATGCATGCAGGCAAGTTTGGCTTTTTACTTTGTGAAAGACATAACAACCAACAAACATGTTAATATTAACATTTTAGTCACAACACAATATATCCATTACTTGTACAATGTGCATCGTGCGTGTTTGCAGTATGGGTAGTAGAGTACTCTTATCAGAACTGCACAACTGATACAACAGATTGCACATAAAACAATTGTCATTGCATAGACAAGACCTGCTAAGCTACTGGTTGTAACAGGTTCTGGTAAACATCACATTTATTACATGCCCCTAGCTAATGCATCTCCCCTTCAAACTGGTAATGCTCTAATGACGTATGGATTCCACACTTTCTATACTGCAGGATGCAGTGATTCAATGGGCTGGCATGATGATGATGATGTGTATAAAACTGGATTCTGAGTTGCTGATACTGTTTTAAGAGCTTAGCAGCGTTAGGAAGTTGAGCATCAGAAAACTTGGAGAACTGGAATGGTGGTTTCGATAGTGCCCTCGATCCACTAGGTCACCTGGGGAGATGTGATTATACAACACAACCATCTGTGAGATGTGATCACTGACTACTGAAGGTGGAGAAGGGTTCACAAAATCTAGGGTGTGGTTTACTGTGCTGTGCTGTGCAACATGCATTTTCCTTGCCACTGTTGGACATAAGCTGCTCACTAATAAGAATGCACTGCTATACCAGGCAATGCGTGTGCTCTGATATAAAGGGGAGGAAGGTGTTGACATCTCTGGTGTCCACTACATGCATGTACCCCATGGCAGGATGGTAAGGTCCATCAATCCAACTTCCTGCTGGGGACATCTTCATAGCTTGATACTGCAACTGGAATAGGTGTGTTCATTTGAAATGCATACCAATAAATCATTCAGTAATGTAAGCATAATACTTTCTGTTTGTGCATGAAAAGTGACTCTCACTTTCACTCTGGGCCAGGCCTATGCAGTGATCACTTGAATGGGACTACCTTTCACTTTCACAGTTAGTAGTAGTATTCTCCCCAATCTGGAGCTCTCTAGCCTTTGAAAAAGAAACAGTCAGCTCTAATAAGAATCCGTGCTTTGCATTTTACATCTTGTGTAGAACACTCATATTTGTTGCAGATGAATGATGAATAATTGCAATTGCTCCCAATTGCTACAATATCTGATCTCATTTATTTGTTAATTCATAAACACAAAACAAACAACAAATGAAATGCAACAAAACAATCAAACATGACTAATGCAAAGTACAATTAAGGAATCAATTGTGGCCAAAAAATGATTATTCAAACCAAGGTTTGGTAAAATAAGTTCATGATCTATTTTGAACATAATAATGAAGCACTCAGCACTATATGGGAATCTAACTGCTGTGCTTGTAATTGCAGATGAAGAAGCTTATCCTGTGTAATCAGTCAGTCAATTAATAGCATAACTGCAATGGCAGTCACCATTAGGACCAGGCTGAGGGCTGCCTCATACATGAAGCTCCCTGGTGGGAAGAAAACATATTTCTATTATAACACAAAATGGCATATGTGCACTTGTGTGTGTATGTGTCATGTATGTGTTAGAGTGTATATGTATGTATGTATGTACATGTGTGCACATGCTCTTGTAGTATGGATACAAGTATGTGTGTGTGTCTCTATCTCCATACTATAACATTACATGAAAGTCACCTATAGCAATGGGTACATGATCCCGTTGTTTTCCTGTTAAGTGCACACACGCTCCAGCATTGTCACTGATAATGCACACATACAAACATGCAAACACACACACACACACACACGCACACACACCACACACAAATACAAATACACACGCACACACACATTCATACAGCATGGCTTGGACGCAGTTATGTGTGTTTCTTAGGAACAAAGTATAATGTTTGTACTCCATAATAACTGCACATGTTAATTACCTAATTCCCTCAATGGATAATAGGAGGGACATTCGTTTGACAACCATTATCAAATATTATCAGCTGTTTGAAAATCTTAATTCCCCAAATAATGATGCCTAACACATACGATCAATACATTATTCGAATTTCATTTAATATCTTCCATTGAACTCCTATGACCATAATCCATGGGATCCAGTGTTATTGACATAAATCACTCTAATGGCTCTTCTCCCTCCCCCCCCCCCCTGTCATTGGTCATGAAAACCTAAGGTACAAATGGCTATCATGGCTATTTCTAAGAACTACAAATAAACTCCTAAGTATTAATATTTGAATGTGTTTTTCTGTATGCTATACATTTCTTCTAATTCATTGCTTCTTGTCATAAATTTTATGATCTCCTTTTTTGCGGCATAGCATTTCTGCTTCAAACTTGAATTTTTGTTTGATATGTTTCTCAAATTAGCCTCTCCCCTCCCCCCTCTCCATATCCGGCCGCTTTGCAAGTACATCTGAACAACAGTGAAGCCATCCTCCTCCATATCAGCTCTCTATAATCACACCTCAAATAAAATGCTACCAATCATGGCTAATGAGGGGAAGCCTTGTTACAGCATAGGTGGTATGACCTTACAGAATGTCTGAACTATTCAGTAGAAAAATATGTTCTCTGTTGGAGAATGGTAATTGGAAAGTGCTAAAAACAACTACACACATGTGTCGTCTTAAAACATTCAACACTCCTAATCCAATGAACACCACATCTGTACCAACTATATTCTACTTCATACATGTAAGAAGTATGCAATGAATCATGCATCTTAGGTGGCAACCATGGTAACGGCTAAATAGTTGTTCAGACAGGAAGGTATGAACATAATTTATCACATTTGGGAAACCATTTTGTTAATGTCAAAAGTTCAAGAACAAAGTGATTATAGAAAACAATAAACTGTTGAATGATTCAAGGTCCACAGAAACAATGGATCATTATCAGAAGGTATGCATACATTTTGATGATTTTGTATGACACTTTATTACATTGTCATAACCAATGTCCATCAGTGTGACCAAGGCAGGCAGTGGTACCACTTCAACACTGGGCACAGCTGCATTCCTGACACTAGGCAATGCTCAAGATGTACTATGTGTGTCATACTATCTGTGTTAAAGAACTCATTAATTCATTTTACGAATGTTTCACAAGTTTTGTGACTTCCCTACTCATTTATGGCTAAGCATACATGAGTAGGGAGGTCTCAAAGTCTCCATGTATCAATAACTGACTTCAGACTCAATTCTACCTAGGTTAACAATACCTCCCAGAAGACATTTTAACCAGGGGAGACTCCATTATTCATAGGCATGTATGCCTAGGTGCCAATGTATGCCTAGGTGCCAATGTATGCCTAGGTGCCAATGTATGCCTAGGTGCCAATGTATGCCTAGGTGCCAATGTATGCCTAGGTGCCAATGTATGCCTAGGTGCCAATGTATGCCTAGGTGCCAATGTATGCCTAGGTGCCAATGTATGCCTAGGTGCCAATGTATGCCTAGGTGCCAATGTACGCCTAGGTGCCAAGTGCTGGGAGTCAGTTTATTACACCTGTGACACAAGCATAAGGGATAGCTTTGAGAGACACATGCAGCTCAGAGCTGTATCTATTGTCTAAATCTCAAGACATGATTTGACAATCCCTGGCGGTTAAAGGTGAATGCGTGAGTAGAGAGGCATCAAGTGTCAAGACATGAAATTGTCCTACAGCTGTCACCTGTCAATGCACAGCTCCTAAAATAAATGTGTACCTGCCCATTAATTGAAACAGAATCACTGAACAGTTCCTCTTTCAGCATTGACATTAATCAAGCATCACTATATTGGACTGAATCGCTCTAACTATTTGTGAATAATGAAGATACACTCAATGATACATGTGCTAGCCACATGCTCAACCCATTACTAAATGCTGACCTGATTGAGTCGGTGTTGATGTTATTGGCAGTGCTGTTGATGGAGAAGAGGTTTTTGGCACTACAAGAATGAAATATAGAGTATTTGTATGATGGAACCATCTCACACATGCAGTTTAATTAATGCTTTGAACCACACAATGTGATGGCTAGTGATCTTAGAATGGTTTATGACAATGGATCCGCGATCTCCTGTTACAAATTCAAGTAACTAGGTATAAGTAACTATGTCTTTACAAACTGATTATAGTTCATGAGTTCATTTCCTTCTTGTGTGTACAGTTGTTGTTGGATTG
Organism: Ephydatia muelleri; assembly: GCA_013339895.1. Taxonomy (NCBI): domain Eukaryota; kingdom Metazoa; phylum Porifera; class Demospongiae; order Spongillida; family Spongillidae; genus Ephydatia; species Ephydatia muelleri. The sequence goes on from JABACO010000005.1 coordinate 3,665,249, forward strand.
AATGTACACACTAAGCAATAAGGAAATGGACAGGGCCAGCCATGTTCTAAAGACTAGATGTGTTTAGGCATTTGATTTTGATCCCTAAAATTTGTAATCTCTAACGTGGCGCTGTGTTGTGCAAATAAACTTTGTTGTAAGAATTAACAGTCCATAGAATGCGTGTCATGGCAGCATTGTGCGCACGTAATGCGGAGCGGGGCGCGTATAGAGCTCTATCATACGCCATGTTGAATAGCTCTGAATTGCGCGGATGCAGGCTTCCTGTGTAGTAAAATCTGTCACAACCAATGGATTAAGCCAACCATTAGTAATTTCGTATCATAATATAGCTATCAAAATGTTAAGTGGATTGCTTAACCACTGGACAACTGGGGTAGGAATTAAAATGGCTGCTACCGTTCAAAGGGATAATCCCACATCAAGGAATTCTCATCCCACAAAACCAACAACACTAAATCTAGAGAGTGTTACCAGCTATCCATAAAATAAACCCAGTAAAATTTGAAGCATAAATAAATGTTGTGCATCACATTTCGTCGTTAATTCATGGTAAACATATTCACTGTTAGCAAATATAATTTTACGAACATTGCTCGGATGCATCTCCTTATTAACTTCCATTGAACTATAAAACCATAGCAAAACTTAAGCAATGTCTTTGCAAACAGGCAGAGGTGAGCAAGTAATTAATATTCATACGTTTGCATTCATGAACTGAATAACTTGAGGTATGCAAATGTATTGCAATTTTGTATGTTTCTTATGGGAGAATAGATATAAGAAACAGTACTTCCGTTAATTCACCCTTCATTAGTGTATAGATTGCTAACCATTACATTATTATTCACTGTTCAGGCGAAGATTTGATTTAAAAATTATGTTACCATTTAAAAATAATTATATTATCCAAAAAGATCAACACAACATTTTGAGCTCTAAATAACATTTCCCATTCACATATCATCTTACGAATACCTGTTCTTTCAGTTATTATTGCAGGACTACTGCTCCCAGCACAGTTGATGGCCATCACTGAGACAGTGTAGACTGTGTTATTGGTCAGTCCAGTGAATGTGTACTGTGGTGCTCCGGTGGATGGGATGGAGACCAGTGTGTTGACACTGTCATTGATACTGACATTGTAGCTGGTAGCAGTGGGGACAGATGTCCAGGTCACTGTTAGTTGGTCTGAATAGGTGCTGTTCTGTGATGTAATGTTTGGAGCACTTGGAGCAGCTAATAAAGATGAAAAGAAACAGATCTCACTAACATTGACTAGTTTAGTTTACTCATTTTTACTGCCAGACAAGTAGCACAGGAAAAGCTCCTACAGTGTAGGTTACACATGAATGCAAAGTGACCTAGTACATGTAACAACAGTTGGAGCCATGTATTAATTTCTCTGCTCACATCCTAACCTTATACACTGTACGTACCTGCATGTCTAGTTAGGGGTAAGTGGGGGATAGGGAGTGGCCAGGCATGTGATGCCACACCCAAACATAGAGGGACTTGTAAGCTGAGCCCTTATACATGAACTGGCAACGACATACACTACACAGCTGTTAGTATTGAGATTAAGAAACAAGGTTGAATGGCTAATCCTTCAGGTTACTAACAGGAATGGGTCTTCTGTGTTTGTCAATTGCAGAAGGTCTAGCTATAGCTTTGATGGTTGAGGTGTGTGTGTGCATGGTGTGTGAGGTGTGTGTGGAGGTGTGTGTGGAGGTATGTGTGAGGTGTGTGTGGAGGTATGTGTGAGGTGTGTGTGGAGGTATGTGTGAGGTGTGTGTGGAGGTATGTGTGAGGTGTGTGTGAGGTGTGTGTGTGAGGTGTGTGTGAGGTATGTGTGAGGTGTGTGAGGTGTGTGTGAGGTGTGTGAGGTGTTTGTGAGGTGTGTGTGAGGTGTGTGTGAGGTGCGTGTGGTATGAGGAGTGTGTGTGAGGTGTGTGTGAGGTATGGTGAGGTGTGTGTGTGTGAGGTGTGTGTGAGGTGACGGTGTGAAGTGTGTGTGAGGTGTGTGAGAGGTGTGTGTGTGTGAGGTGAATAATGTGGATATGGTTAAAGGTTGTCATGGTACATGAGACATTTTATCTATCCTTTGGCAACTCAACAGAAGAGTGCCAGTATATAGTAGCTGAACTATTAAAAGAGAGAATGTTAAACAAGTGAAATAGAATAGACCATTGATTAATTAATAACTGTATATTGGAAGTTTCATTTTTCAACCAGAGTTTTAAAAAACCTCCGCAAACAACTTAATGCAACTTACATGCCAGTTGTATGTTCAGTGTATCATTGCCAATAAGAGTGCCAAAATTGCCATCTCTGCACGTGACTGTGGTTCCATTGAAATATTGAGGAGTAGGTATGGTGAGGACAGAGGTGTAGCATGTTCCACTGATGTTGGTCATCACAGCAGAGAGGTTACCACATGATCCTGGTACTGTATTGAGTGAAGCACCTGTTTGTTGTGAGAGTGTGAGTATGTTTACAGCAGAACTAGCAGTGGCTGGGCACTGGAAACCAGATCCTGTCCACTGTGTGTAAATAGTAGGAATAGTAGGAGAACTTGAGCTGAAGGCACATGTGTAGGTGATGATGTCTCTAGGACAGAGGAGTGTTCTCATTTGTGGGTAGGTGATGTTAAAGGATGGACAGGCAGCTGTAGTGTACAGTACATGGTTTATGCATATGTGTAAATAGTTGCATTGGGGGAAAAAGCTTGAATAGCAATCAAATATGCTTTAAGCAAGAAATCATCTTACAATCTTATAGTAGTCAACATGCATGCTGTAGGTGGTGGAACAGTGCCAGTAAACTGGCAGTTTGGCAGCAATGTTGTCCAAGACTCTAACTGCACATGTGCCATTCACTTTGGACCTCTGTACCTCATTGTACCTCTTTGCAATGATTTGATTTCATCATTGTTTAAACAGATAAGCTGCATGTTGTTCTTTTGTAAATGTAACATTTGACAGAAAGTTGCCTCCATTGATGATGATGAGGGCATTCTGACAAAGGAGTTCTTAAAAGAACTTTTAGTTCATGTATTGCATGATCACACGATATGTTGGTAAACATGATGTAATGCAAAGCATACCCTTGGTGAATAACAACCGACTTTCTTCACGGGTGCAACCAAGTATAGCCATACCCAAGAGCCCAAGATAGTGTGACTATGAGCAATGACCGATTTTCTTCAGGAATGCACCAAGCATAGTCATGTGGCTATCGGAGCAAAGACCGGCTTTCTTCATGGGTGCAACCAAGTATAGCCATACCCAAGAGAGTGTGACTATCTGAGCAACGACCGACTTTCTTCACGGTTGTCATGGCCACATGTACCTAATTGAATGTTGCTCTATATAGTGATCTTATGGTAGCACTTGCCAACATTGTGAAAGTGTATGTACATGCATGCAGCACACATGTATGAAACATCCTGTGATTACATATGCATGTACTGTGTGATTGTGTGGAGCTCTACCGAAGCTGTAGCACATCTCAGCAAAATGGTTGCAAGCTATTTATGGTCAATGTGCATAACATACATGTAAATTACAAGCTAGACAGTAGTGGGTAAACATATGACTGTGCAGGAAGCTTAGGATGCAAAACGTTTACTTCAACAAGCGAGCGTTATTATCTACCTTCATCAGAAAACCAAGCAAACAACTGCCTCATATGGTACGGTAACATAATCTTTCAGGGCGGAAAGTGGAAGAGCCTCCATTGTGTTGTTTTCTGAAGTGACTCTTTCAGTTCTTTCCATTGTACCAAGGGAAAATGGCATAACCTCTATGGAGGATATTGAAATTGGTACAAAATGAACGTGTTCCAGGGACAGTTCTACTAAACTTGAACCTCTCAGCCAGAATCTTTGCCACCTCAACGTGTTCTTGAATATGCAAAATGTACGCCTATGATATTTTGTGAAACGAATTCATATAGTTTATTGGTGTTAAGATCTGGTCTTCGTATGGGCATTGAAGACTGGCTTTTGCTGCACTCCTATTCACTGTCCCTGCTATGCCATCTGCTGGTGACTTGCCATGAGAAGTAGCAAAGAAATGCCACTATGCTGAAATTCCTAAATCTTTTTGATGATGGCACAGATTTGTAAAGTTGTAGCAGTTTTTGTATATTGACCTGCACAACCATCTGACATATCAATAATTATATTTGGTTTGGGTCCAAAATGCTCTGCTAGAAATGAAATTAACTTGCGTTGGAACAGGTGTACAGCTATTGTATCATGTTCCTTGTTCTCTGAAGTGATGCAGAAACAAACACTATCTAGTCCTACCTGTGTTCTTATTGTAAAACAGGAAAGAATGAACAGTTGCTTGTAAATTGTTCCAATGAAAAGGTTGAACCTCATCTTCAACTACAAAACTGTAGTCTGCAAAGGTTAGTGCTATGCAATCTCAAAGAAGCTTAGCATCAATTCAACAGCATCCGGGTAGAAAGGTTGGATTATCTAAAATTGCTAAACTGGTACCCAAGGAATGTGTCTTGGCAGGAGCCACAGGTACTCACTCAGTATGCATGTGTACAATTTATCAGAATGTAAAGCTGATGATGGAAGGTGGTAGACAAGAGGCACAAACCAATTGCTGGTTTACTGACCATAAAGATTGCTTGGCAGCCATACAATGTGAATGACCAAATGACAACTGCGCAGTTGGAAAATGCACAAAATGCCCACAGTCGTTGTGGGATGAGCTTGAAGCAGCCATGGAGGAAAATGGTGTAGAAACTGTGCAGTACAACCAGTGGACAAACACTGATTGTGCCAACCTTTAACCCCGTATTGTACCTGTTCGAGAGTTTCTTGATGTGCTCATGGCTGGATTGAAAAAAAATGGATGATTTCATAGTGAAGAATCAAGCTAAGTTTCTAGGAGATAAAAAGGAAAACCTCACATGTGGGGTCTGCTTGTGCATGCTCTTTCTATCCTTCAGCATTTCTTAGATTTTGTCAAAGCAAATTTCTCCTTGAGCTGTTGTATAATTTCTGCACCGTCATCTGTACAGACAACCCCAGGTCTTGCACCAGTACCAAGTTGTATGTTCTCTTCCACCCTTCATCTTCTAGACTTTTCTGCTACATACCTTTGACTATGGATATATTGCTTTCTGAAGGGGGGAGACCTCTTGTGAGGAAAGCGTTTTGTTTATCTTGCATAATGCAGGACTACCAGGTGAATTGCTGTCACTTGCACTGTCGCCATTGTGTGTTGATTACTCCTGCCGAAAGTTATGACGGATTCATACCTAGTGAGGTATCGGACGTTGCAATACTGACATGGAGCAAGAGCAAGACCCCCAAAAGTATTTTGCCGTAGAGAAATGTAGTATGAAGTGTAGAAAATAGGAAGTTGATAGCATTTATGGTTCAGAAGTTTTATAACGATGTAAATGCAAAGGATGTTTATAACATTTTATAATATTTGGATCACGACATTTTGTCGTGAACTGTTCCATTTGCTTCCAATATCTCTAAATAATAATAATAATAATAATAATAATAATAATACACATCTGAGCCACTTAATATGGAAGTTCGGGTGTCACAGAAAATTCTGTCGCTAGGAAATACATGTATTGTCGCGGTGATAATATTTTCTAAGAAAATTGTGTCGCTTTAATAAAACTTTGTGACCATATTTCCTAAGGAAATTATGTTGCTCCCAGGAAATTCTGTCGCGCATGCTCAATATTCTATTGATTCCTCGCGATTCTCACTTCTAAGCATGGAGCAGAGTGAATATGACACGTTGCTAGCATTTTGTTGCGATTGCAAATACCCACCCAAGTGTTCAAAGAACGAAAGGAGGATTGTATTCGGAGAAGAGCAAAGAACTTCATAGTGAAGGAAGGTTTGTTATTTTATCGAGACAAACACAACAAGGAATACCGGGCAAGCTACATCATACAATCGTACGTACGCTTCGAATGATATACAGGTATATCTAAAGCGCTAGGTTGTCACGAAAATGAAAAAATGAAAGTTCTGGACGGCTGTCATAGTCCAGAGCTAGATGAAGGGCACTTTGGTCGAGACAAAACACTGTTGAAGATATCTGAGCGATTCTACTGGATTGGAATGGTTAATGACGTAAAAGAATACTGCAAAACATGTGAAAAATGTCAGAAAGCTAATCGGTAAGCCAGTATTCATGCCTTTGCAAATTGCAAACACATGGTCACATTTTTATAATGAATGTACTAATATTTTGACAAGTTTTCTGCGGAGCTGCATCTTATTCCAGTCAAGGATGAAGTGTGGCACACAATTTGATTGGGCCTTTACCCGAGACACAGAATGGAAACAAAATACATCATGACAGTCTCCTGTCTGTTTTCCAAGTGGCCAGAGGCAACTGCTCTCTCTGATGAAACAGCAACAGGAGTGGCAGTTTCTTTTTTTTGTGCTTCACAAGACATGGCTGTTGTAAGGTTACAATTTCTGATCAAGGTCGAGAGTTTGTAAATCAAGTAAATGACATAAGTACAATTATGTTGTGGTGATGTAATTGTATTTTTATTTCAGGTGAACGATGAGCTTTGTCGTCTTTGTGGCATCCAGTATAATATGGCAAGTGCATGCCATCCACAAAGCAATGGGCTTGACGAAAGGTTCAATCAAACACTGCAACGACAGTTATTGAAGTTTGTTGAATCTGAGCCAAACAGCTGGGATCAACATTTCGATGCAATACTCTTTTCATATCAAGTATCTCGCCAGGATTCCAGGATTCTACCAAGCATTCACCTTTTTACCTTGTGTATGGTCGTCAACACCTGTACACATGAATATGGCTTGTGACAATCGATGACATCATTGCTACAAAGACAGATGTAATATGTATATATTATACCATTTCTAGTACAAGCTATAGAAATGTAACTTTAAAATGTATGGATATTACATTTTGATCTTACAATTTTGTTACAGATATTCCAATTCCCAGTGCACAAAAATCTCTGACTATGATTATGACACTTTTCCTTAGATCAAGTGGATGTAAATGATGTGGACAAATAGAGAGAGGAAACAATATTGCCATCATTGTTGCAAAGTATACATTATACATATGGAACGTTCTATACGAAAATGGGTCTTGTGGATTTTATAACATAAAATTTAAATCGATATATCTTCCGAAATATTAACGCTATCGGGTTCCTATTTTTAACACAACATACCACACCATTACTATATGTGTGAATCCATTGTGGTGTCTTACACATGCGGGGTACCGACGTTTCAAGGTCCGATACCCCGTAGGGTTCAAAACGGCCACATCTTCAGGTAGGAGTGTCCAAATCGGTTCAAAATAGGTACCTATGTAGAAGGGTCCTACCGCTATTGATTTGTTCTGTTCGTTAATTTTAGCTTTATCCGTTATGGAGATACAAGCGTGCAAAGAAATTGCATATTTCCCGGGCGTTACGCGCCATTAACGTATTACGAGGACGTCCTCGAAGCCAGCCGTAATACGTTAATGGCGCGTAACGCACTGACATTATTTATGTGCTAAAGCTGAATACAATACAATCGTCTAGTTACACCTACATGTAATCAATGTAAACATATGCATTCCGATCTATTTGGATGTCCAGCTACTCCTAGTGCCCCACACCTATCAGTAACTGCTAAACTAAATGGACTGGAAGTGAGCTGCTCTTCTGGAGATCAGGATACCTACTGTAACGTCACCATTCAGATAAATGGAGCAGTTCAATCTGTTGCTGCAAACACTACATTCAATGGACTGACCAGTAACATGATGTATCCAATTAGTGCAAGAGCTATTAATAGGTGTGGAGATTATTCAGAAACAAGTGCATCACACTGGACATGTAAGGCTTTGTTAATAATTGTTATGAAATCATTCTGGTCTATTATTATTATATCAGTACCCAAAGCTCCACCTACTTCTACAATCAGAGTTCTCCAATCATTAATCAATGAGTCAGCAACCCAGCTGAATATCTCCTGGAGCCACATTGTGAGTTTGTGTATTCTTTGTTAGATGTGAATGAACGATTAACACTGCTGCTACACAGGGTGGCAATGTATCACAGTATATGGTCAAGTCCATATCTGGAATGATCACCTTCACATCTCAAGTATCAGTCCAAAGCTTCTGTGGTGCTTTGAGCTGTGCATTTCACCAAATTGTGAAAACAACTGGAAGTGGCTACACGATAACCATTTCATCAGTCAATGATGGAGGAGTGGGTCCAGAGAGTGATCCAGTTCAAGGTATGTCCAATTACCATCAGATTCCATTTTGAATCAAATCAATATAAGTAATTGTTCATAGGTGCAATTGATGCCACAGTGCACAGACCTATAACAGCCTAGAGTTGAATATTTTCATGCCTCACGCATCAATCAATGGCTTTTGAATTTCTTTTCAAGAGTGATTTGTGTAGCATTGTACAACAGTGAACAGGAAGCAGCAATGTTGTTAGTGCATTAAAACATTTTCTTAAACCAAATGGGACCGTTTCCGAGAAAATTGAGCCTTCACTTATATACATGTATAAAATGCCTTATGTTTGAATAGTTATAACTTTTGTAACTGCCAGTAATTCTCTTGTATATCTAATGGACCTACAGCTCCACCTGTGACTTCAGCAACACCCCCAACAGCAGGTTAGTAACACAAATACACCTACAATACATACAGGTACTAATACATTAATTCTACATATGTTGAGGTATCTTAGGCACTACTCAGTCGGTAGAGAAAATGTGTCACAAGCTTGCAAACACTATCATTTTTATTTTGGTCTATGTGTTTAAAAAGAATACGATTGGTGCGTATTTGTTGATGTACATGTACTGTATATGGATTTCAGGTATATGTTGGTGTGCTTGGCAATCATTTCCTTGGCATACATCGTTACCCGTTACAATTTTTTTTTGACATATACATGTGTGTGGATGCAAAACTAATCTAAATATCTATTTTTAGTGACGTCCACTTCTTCAGTCACAGTGGCACATAATATAAGCATAGCAGGTCTTCTAGTGGTGACCATCATTCTGGAAATGTTCATTTGAAGACTGACAAAGTGTTTCCAGCTTAGCGTATACCTGCACATGTAGAAACATTAGAGTGTGCTGATAAGGTGTCCATTGTACTGTAGGTGTGTCTATCTGACAGGTGCAATTTATAATTCTAGTATTGTGCTTTCACGTATAGCTGATGTAGAGTGAAAGCTATCACATTTCAAAACCACATCATTCTTGCTAATGCGTTGGGTTGCTATTAAGCAATTTACCCAGAGCCATGTACAACATAATGTACATCCTTATTGAATTGTTTCTATTAGTTCAAATGTACGAAAATTATGTGTTGGCAATGCATAATACAACCAACCTACTGAGCAATTAGCTGCTTTTATTTTGGTACAATGTCACCATAATATAATTTTAAAGAGAATACATCTACACGTATGCAACATGTATTTTTGCACATAAAACTTCAGCTGCCTTGCTGTGGATCTAAGTGTATACCTGCACATGTACAGTGTTGGTTATCAGTAGTGTAACGCCCGTGTATTAACATGGTGGGGAAATCCATCCTTCATGTGTGCAGACAGACATGTGCTGTTCAGAAGAGAAGAATCCTAACATGCCATTGTGGTGGAGAGCGTATTGCTCAAGTGCACACTGGTTACATGTGAAAATGTGTGTAACTACATGTATGACACTGTCTACCTACAGTTTCTTGTTACACGCTTGGGGAAACTATTTATATGGCTTGTGTGCAAACCATGCACCACTCCCCTTACGCAGTACCATATCTCTTAGGGTTTCATGCCATGCCAAGAGAAGTCTTCAGGTTGGAGGTTTAATTCAACAGTGTTATCTGAACCTGTGGCAGCAGGTTCAATATAGGATTGATTGAGGATTGATGAAAAAAAACGCGTCTGGAGGGACAACGGAGAAACGGATCGCTTATCTCTTTGTCGCGATGGAACGAGAACTCAAAGATCTACAGTTCTACGTTTGTTCCGTGTCATAAAACGGTGTGCTTTTAGAGAGACAAACGAATTCCTGTTTCTCGTGCCCAGTCCTAAAAAAATTCTTGGTCGTCTTCTTCTTCCTTAGGAAGGTTAACTCAAGCTACGAACGGTTTTGAAGAACGGCAATAGCACAAATTGCTTCGGAATTCACCTGCACAGTGCCCCTTAAGGTCATATAGACAAATACCCCCATGCGGTAGCAAGTTCTATATAGGAATTGGTGTGAAGTTATATGCAGAAGTTTATTTGGTTTATTGTTCAATATATGCAGCATGCAATATAATACTCCAACCTGCACGAAATTTATTTGGTGTTCCTATCGCAGTTTAATCGATACTTTGGCTAGTGAAGTTAAATGCCTTCGCGTAATCGAAAGAAGAGATCTAAGCAACAAGCGGAATACCTTCAAAAGCAAGACGATTTTTTATCACAAGAAAACAAGGCTAAAGCCCAAGCGCGCTACAAGGCCGATCCCGAAAAGGAGGCCTCTGTACGCGACAGCCAGCCCCGGATCCAGCATAGCCTTGGGGGGGGGGCGGCCGCCCCCCCATCGCGTATGAAATGCCGCCCCCTGGTAGCTTTTGCCGCCCCCCCCCCCCCCCCCTTCCCGACGACAAAGATCTACAGATAACGTGTTGCGCCATACTTAAAAGTCCCGATAACTCAGTTGTACGGACAAATGTCAACGAAGCGGTGGAGCACGACAGGGCAGGTGCGGAGTGGACCCGTTTGCCGTGATGTTTCTTGTGTTTTAGTAGAGAATGCGTGCATGTGAGTGACGAATTGATTAAGGTAACTTGCCGACTGCACCCCCCCCCCCCCCCCCCCCGTCGTAAGCGGACTGCTCCCCCCCCCCCCCCGTCGTAAGCAGACTGCACCCCCCTCCTCCGTTCAAACAGCTTCGCATACATTGCCGCCCCTCTGGTAAACCGCCCCCCCCCATAGCAAATTCCTGGATCCGGGGCTGGCGACAGCTACGAGGCCGATCCCGAAAAGAAGAAGGCCTCTGTACGCTACAGCAGAGATAATATTATCTTTGGCTACAGCTACAACGCAGATGTTGAATCTAAGCAATCTGCTAAAAGGCAGCGATATCAAGAGGACCTCGAGGAGAACCGCGCTGCTAAAAGGCAGCGATATCAGGAGGACGTCGAGGAGAACCGCGCTGCTAAAAGGCAGCGATATCAAGAGGATCTCAAGGAGAACCGCGCTGCTAAAAGGCAGCGATATCAAGAGGACGTCGAGGAGAACCGCGCTGCTAAAAGGCAGAAATACGAGGACAATTCAGCTGCCATTAAGGCATCTGAAAGGAATCGGTATTGGAATGACCCCGCTGTCCGATTGGCTAAACGTGCTGCCGAGAGGAAGCGGTATTGCAGGGGTCACCGAACTACCACTACCACCCAAAGGTATGTCATGGCATGTTGTATTGCACTAGCATTAAAAAGCAATAGGAAGATGTGCATGCAACATGTGTACAGCACGCATGTAAGGGATCTGCACAAAACCATTCACTTCACTTGTAAAGCCTGCATGGTGACCCAACTGTTGTGTCCCTTTCTCCTTTGTGACCTGTCCTATTGAATATTGGGGTGTCATCCTTAATCTGATGTACAAAAAGGCTTCCTGGCTACTTTTAACACAATGGCAGCCCACCTGCAACTGTGTATGAATTTAATTGCAGTTGCTACTGATAATTACTGCAACCATATCCTTCTCCCATATACAGTAGCTACTCCTTGTATGAACCCAAATCTCATGCACTAATGGAGTATAATGGTGGTCTTGAAAAAGCTATTCGTAGGGATAGTGAGCTTCTAAGGGAAGTAAATGATGCCTTTTGTAAGTCTCATCCATTGTTAGCTCAAAAGGTTGTTACCAGATCTGCCTGTGCAGCAGTAAGTAAGATTGGTGCAGATGCATTGGTTTCTAAAGCACTGAGTGTACGAAGAGCAAATACAGGGTCATTGCTAAAAACTATCCGGGAAGTTAGTGCATTGAAATTAGAAGAAAATGATATTTTAATTGGGCATGGGTATCATACTGCTGGCTCTCTGCCCTCGCGGCCGCTAGATGCAGTGCTGCCCCCCTACTGTCCGCCATCAGTAGTAGCAGCAGCGCTGCCCCCACCGCCACCAGCAGCAGAGCTGCCCCCATCAGCAGCAGCAGCAGCAGCAGAGCTGCCCCCACCGCCACCATCAGCAGCAGGAGCACTGCTACCTGCACCAGCCCCACCATCGGCACCAGTATTGGCACCAGTGCCCCCACCACCACTTTGACTGCTGCCACCCTGGCCGCAGCCACCACCACCTGCATGGCTCCCATGGCCGGAACCAGGCCGCCGAGATCAGAGGGGGAGAGGAAGAGGACAAGGCAGGGGAACCGTACAGTACATTAAAAACTCATATACTTTCAATTATTAAATTTTGTAACATCCCTCCCTTCGAATATTGAATTGTGACCACGTATGTGTATAAAGACGCGCTACTACCACAGAGAAAAAAACTTATGAAACAAGTAAATAAAAACATTCTCTAACGAGAAAGTTGTTGGTATATAGGATTGACCAATGGTGGTGTAAAAAGCACGGAAACAAGAGTGACAGAAATTTGACTGGAAAATTGAAATAGGCCTATATTTAGCACACTAACGTTATAACAGTACATGCCTGAGTAATGGGCTAAATATAGGCCTATTTCAATTTTCCAGTCAAATTTCTGTCACTCTTGTTTCCATGCTTTTTACACCACCATTGGTCAATCCTATATACCAACAACTTTCTCGTTTGAGAATGTTTTTATTTACTTGTATCATTTAATATATGGGCATGTATGGTCAAATTTGCTGGTGGCTGTTGTATCAATCATTTACTTACATGGACAGACGCATGTGCAGTACACATGCGCGTACATGTACATGTGCACTCACTGCGAGACAGACACGGGTATACCGTGTTATGACAATTGGGATAGAAGCACATAAAATTTGCTATAACTACCACAATCGGATACGGTCCATGTACAAATATCGTATAACTCTTGTATAACTATTTGTGTGCTTATCCCAACTGGTATAACTAAGTTATCACTGCATGGAAGTTGTTCAGTTGCCATAACTTGTTGGAACCATACTTTAGTGCTGTGTCTGTGCATGTGTGGTAATTGTGCAACATCACAATGGACACCAGAAATTGGGCAAACATGTCACGGCATCCTAGTGTGTGTATTCATTGGCTGCATCTTTATGATGCCTTGCTACTGGGGTGGGATGGGATGTAAATGAGAACTGTGATGTGTATTATGTGGTGTGTATGATGAACATGGCTTTCTTCCTCCTCCTCACTCCCTCCCTCCCTCCCTCCCTCCCTCCCTCCCTCCCTCCCTCCCTCCCTCCCTCCCTCCCCCCCTCCCTCCCTCCCTGTACACATGGTTGCACACTTTACAGCACAACCAAACAACATTGCACTCGGAGTGGGCATTGGAGTGGGTGTGGGTGTTCCAGTAGTGCTGGCCGTGATCTTGGTGACTGTGGGTGTGGTCTACTGCACCTCCAAAGGTGAGAGGTTAGAGTACAACAATATAATTATGCTCTCACCTCTGTTGTGCTTCATTGTGTACACTCCTCTGAACCCTGACCTACAGGTGGAAACACAAGGTGAGAAAAGAGGGAGGAGTGGTCCTGTCTGTTGGGTTGTGCATGTGTGCTAAGTTGTCAAACAGCTTGCATTGCATAGGATTCATTGAGCATGCTGTGTACTCTAGACTGTACTGCTTGTGGTTTTTTGTTTTTTTGTATGCTATGAATACTCTTAGTGGCTTTAAAGATTATTTATGGATGTATTCCTCTTTGGGCACAAAGATCATTTTCCACCCACATCCATATCGATGTTATGGTAGACCAGTCATTGTCCCTTTTGATGAGGCCAAGAGGGGTGACCTTGTTATGTCTCCCTGCAGTTCCAAGATCCATAAAGATCCGTAATTCCGTAATGAAGAGTTCTAATTGGAGCTACAGCACAACAGAGATGCATGTGTGGGTCACATATTTACACTGCACTTTGGGGGAAGGGAAGTAGGTTCAACTTTCAACTGCATAGTGATGTAGAAAGCCATAACTAAGTTTTTGTATTTGGATTGTTCACGCCTACAGTATCTTGGCTTTGTTAGTGTTCATCTCCTTCCATGTGGGGCTTATGTTATCATCCTTCCAGCTTCTTCCCTGACCTTGCCATGTCAGCTCACTGGAGGGACCAGCTGTCCCACAATGATATGTCCTAACACAGCTGTCAACTACACCTGTAATGTTGGCAGCTTTGCTGGAAACACAGTATGGAATGCACCATCAGTGGGTGTGTGCTCAGGAACCACACTCACACTGACCCAAGCTCCCCTGGCACAAGGTCAATCTTGTCTCAGTGGTCAATCTTCAAGTGGCACATGTGGACCCTTCACAGTGACCAACACACCTCCTCTTACTAGCAATGTTTACTGTCTAACCTCCACCCTCTCTGTGGTGGTCACATCAGCAATGAATGGTCTAGTGGTCTCATGTTCCAGCTACTCACAAGCATCAGCCACCACAACTCCTGTTGGAAATGCAACCATATCAGTGGTTGGTAAGTCATGGAGTTTAATGTTATTGTGTTATGTATCAAGGAACTAGTGTACGGTTGAACAATAAATGTACCAATTATCGCAAGCCAATATTATTAGAACAAGAAATGGAAATGCTAGTTTACTATAACGCCATTTTAATAGCTGAAGGCTGTTAGTGGCTGGTCACTAGCTTACTATGATACCCATTAAACAGATTGTAAATCCCTCATTATGGGATGTGATTTTAGAGCGCCACATGTTGTACTCTGAGTTGTCCTTGAAATTCTTTTCATCTTCAAGTCTTTGCGAATAAAACACTGTGTACCAACTAGCTTTGATTGTAAGTCAGCCAGTGTTTACATCCTATTTGTTGCCCATGGTGGTGTTAAACATACTACTTTTGTCCTTTTCAATTGTTGTACCCCGATGTGCACGATACGGTTCAAGTGTGTGTTGGATGTCACAAACAACCATGAGGGCATTCTTTGATTATATCCTGAGATTTGAAATGGCAGCTATTACAAGTCCCATAGCGGATTGGTGCATTTTTCTGATTTTCTGAGCATAATTTTTTCAATCCATATTCAATTCTGTGTGTGTCAATATTATCATTTTCCATCTGCATACTTTGTTTGAAAAGTTTGTGGACTAACTTGAGCTGTCTAGAAAGGGTTTCCTTGACCACATTGTTTTGTACTAGATTGTTACAAGATTGTCACTAATCTCCTGCAATCTGTCATGATATGGTAAAATGTAGATTGTTCAAGGATTTTGGAGTGCTTGCTGGAGACATCAAACATGAACCTTCTTGTTTTGCAATTGTTACACAAGAAAGAATAACTGACTCTGTTGTAGGAGAGCTTTGTATCTTTTGTGATAAGATCCCAACATTGACAGGAGATAACTACTTTCCAGTTGCAAGAATTTGTGGACTTGGAAGTCCTTTTACCAATCTCGCTTATATTACCTTCAGGCTTTTGTATCGTCTAGTTCGTGCTTGCATTATTATGCTCAATCAGAACATGTTTAATCTTCCTCAATGCTTTTCATGCAGGTTCATCTCCCCTAACCTTGTCTGCAGTGACATCTTGTACCAGCTCTTGAGACATTGCTGGGCAAAGAATTTCAGCCCTTTTAAATAGGTTAGACACTGATACCGAGGGATCTATGTGATTTAGAATCCCCGCTGGGCTGTAGCATCCCCGAGCAAATACGAATACAGTTACAAGTTAGTTGTCTTATTGGTTGTTCTTAGCTAAAAGTGTGTTTTAAATATACAATTCAGTGTGCCTGGTAGATGAACGATTGGACACCAAAAGTGTTCAGAGCAGGGACAAAGAACAGTGTCCTCAGGAGATGCAGTATTCCTGGGGGGCTGGCAGACTGATCGGACTGTGTCCCGAGCCCCATTTCTGAGGATGGCACATTACTGTGCAATGTATTAACATTGCAGGTGTTGCAATGTTGACACAATGCACAGTGATGCGCCATCCTCGGAGAAGGTGTCCCCATGTGCAGGCAATGAACAACTCCTGCCACTGAGTGGATCGTGAAGGGAGCTGCTTGTGTTGCAACCAGTCACCACAAAACCATGCTCCATTGAAGTATGTCTCCATAGCCCAATGGCAATACCTTTAAGTAGCCAGGCAAGCCAGGCTTAGTTAGGGTGGTATGTAGCTCTAGCTCAAATGTTGAGGGTTGTAGAGTGTGTGAGATTGCAGGAGCTCAGTTGGTGTTTTTCAGCAAGTACAGGGTATTGCAGGGAGTTACCTCCCCCCCGCCCCATGACCTAAGCTCCAGTGCTTGTGGGCAAAAGATGCAGTTGAATTGAAGCGATGACAGATCTCCTGGCCAGAGCTGGGTAAGCAGTCTACTCGCTGTGTTGACTGTAGTTTGTGTGAAAGGGTTATAGGCGACTCACCAAACCATAGATGTTCTGAAGAGTGTCCCACTGGAGGACCGGAGTCTTGATCTTTGCTACACCTGTCTGAACAGTTAATCGTACTGCAAGGTAGATGGTATGCAGAGAAGGTGGTCATATGTGTGGCCAGTTGCAGTGCAGTCCCTGGTGTATCTTGAATGCATATCACAGGAACGTGTACAGTATGTGACATACTAACTTCCCCCCTTTATGGTTTTGTGCACAAACACCTGGCTGGGTTTGGCCGCATTGCGTATATTGTATTCAACGTGTAGAATTACAAAGTGTAGTAAATAAGGTAGCTACATGTACATAGCTTTGGGTGACATTAATGGTAGCCTCGTTTGAAGGCCTTTTTGGTGTTCCAGGGTAACACTCAGCCTCCTCATATTGCAAGCAAGCAGGATCAGGACTTGCCATTATCATTGCCTTTAAGCAGCCCATTTCTTTTCAGGCATTGCTTTGTAGCATGCTCTTGTTTTTGAGGTATTTCGTTCGTTGTTTGGCTCTCATCTTTCCTGATGTGAAGGCATTATGAAAAACAACTTCCATAACAAAAAGTGTCAAAACAACAACAATTGAAGCATCAGTAATTAGCAAAATTTCAATTACATCACCATTATATATACAGTGGTGGCGGAGCAATAAAAAAAGTGATACGGCGGACCGGGGGGGGGGGGGGGGGGGGGGGGGGGGGGGGGGGTGGAAAGAGGGTCTTCAATATATGAGCAGGGGGTGTAACAAGTGAAATGATCTTACACATGAATTTTCAAAAGCAGATACATGGATTACTACACTGTATGAAGATAGCATACAAGTATTAAGCAAACCACAGGTCCACAACTATACTAATAGTTGTGGTTTGCCAAACACATGTATACGTTCTTGACAGGACAAAATGAAGGTATTCATAGCTTTCTCTATGTCAATGCTCCTGTCTTTGTGTATATGTATCATCATTAAATGATTCAGCCGTTCTTGCGTCATTGTAGTGCGTAGGTATGTTTTCACATGCCGCAATGAAGAAAATGATCGTTCTGCTGTTGCAGAAGTAGCAGGCATTACCAATAGCAATTGAAGAAGCCGTGATGTTTGTGGGAAAATGCTCTTATAGAGGGC
This sequence comes from Ephydatia muelleri, assembly GCA_013339895.1. Taxonomy (NCBI): domain Eukaryota; kingdom Metazoa; phylum Porifera; class Demospongiae; order Spongillida; family Spongillidae; genus Ephydatia; species Ephydatia muelleri. The sequence goes on from JABACO010000005.1 coordinate 3,682,940, forward strand.
AATTTTTTCCTTAAGTGTACTGTAGGAGAAAATCTTTTCACAGTACATATTCTTGACCATCTTCAATTCCATTAGCAGCTCGGATTCCTCCAAATCTTCCTTGAAAATGTTTTGCCATCTGGTATTCCGTGTTTCGAATATGAATTACAGCAATACATTATAACTTACTTAATTGATAAACATTAATAAAAATGCTAATGAAAATTAATAACAACATTGTATTATGGCCGCACCACACCCACCACTGTTTAGAAAAAGTGGTACGGCGGCGCACACTGTTCATAAAAAGTGCTACGGCGTTCGCCGTACTTGCCGTAGCGTCAGCGCCGCTTATGATATATAGCATAATTTTTATTTGGTAGTTGCCAACACAACTACCAACATATATTCCATATTATGTGTGTTCAAGAAGAATAAGAAGAAGGGGGAGGACAAACATAGTGCTACAAAATGCACGGGCTACTTTCTTTACAAGCACAGACATCTGACAGATACACATACACGTACATGTATAGACACAAGGTGCCACGTGAGCACCTTAGTGCATCATCGATCATCATCACACATCGTTTAGTAGTAAGAGCATAATATCAATGGTAACAGTAGGTAGCTACCGGCACATGTACGTGTACAACATACCTTTGGGTGTCTGTATTGGTAGTCTCTTTCAATGGCGTTCCAGTGTATATTTAGCCTCCCTGTTCGATGAAACTGCTCATTTTTGTCTTCTCGTTCAGTTAACTAGCTAAATGATCTGATTGTCAGGAGTCTTGTTAGAAACAAGTCGCAGGGTTTTAATGACATCCATAACAACTCTATATGGAAGTTTCAAATGAAACTTCTGATAATTTTTTTACCGGTGTTGTTATGATGAGTGGTTTGTCTTTTAATTTTGAGGCTCTAATTTTGAGCACCTAGCAGTGCTTAGAAAAAAGGCAATTGCAATATCACTGAGTTAAACATGTACATGTACAGCACCAATGATCATATGTATAAATTTCATTACATTCTGTGCTAATCCTCAATGGCAGGTATCATTCTTTTTGTCCTCCAATAATGCACATCTACTGTATTTATATGCAGTGCTAGACAATTGCCCCGCATACTGTACTCTTAATGTGTGCCCCCAGTGCCCTTGCCCTAACACATAGCACCTTGCCTTCTAATAAGTCCAGAAAGAACACTGAATATAGTCGTCTCCCTCCCCCCCCCCCCTCCCCCCTCCCCAATCCAGTACCATTGCAGCTCCTCCAAGTGCTCCAACCATTACATCACTGATCAGCACCTATTCAGACCAACTAACAGTGACCTGGACATCTGTTCCCACTGCTACCAGCTACAATGTCAGTATCAATGCCAGTGTCAACACAATTTACAATGTGTCATCCACCGGAGCACCCTCATATATGAAGAACTTCAATGGACTGACCAATAACACAGTCTACACTGTCTCAGTGGTGGCCATCAACTGTGCTGGGAGCAGTAGTACTCTACAAACTATCAACAACATGGGTAAGTGCTGAATATTCAAGTAGACATACTGTAAGTTCATTAAGTTCAAATGTAAAAACCAACACTTAAAGGGCATGTAAAAGGATAGTATTTAGCAACTAACAAGTTACAAACTACATAATACAGTGTCTAATTGTTTGGTCATATTATGGAGGTAGCTGTAGTAAAAGAAAAGGCATGTGAAGTTTAGTAGTAGCATAACTTATGACGGTCCATAATAGACCACATGTGATATCCAGGTGATTGAATGCTACATTTGACTGAAGCCATCCATACAAACATTCAGATTACATGATGGTCACCATGCTTGACAATGGAGCATTGGAATTATGTATATTTGCAGTGCCTGCTTGTAGCTGTGATCACACATTTGCTTATCTAGGTTTTGAACCAGCAGGCCCATCTACCACTGTAGCAGCATCATCTGCAACACCAAGTTAGGGGTCAATTGTTTCAAACATTGCAGTTGAAATCGTACAGCGTCTAAATCTACACATATCTAAAAGACGTTCCCTCCATTGGTTACACTTCTTAGTCACAACGGGCATTGTTTGGATGAGTTGCACCATTATCATTCTGATATCTCTCGTGGTATAATAAGCGTTTCTGTTGTGTGACACTTTGTTAAATAACAGTCAGTAAGTTGAGTGCTGTCATACATGTACCGTACGTCTACTACTCCACATGCAGTACTTGTACCTGGTGCATATAAGGGATCATTGTAGTTTGAATTGAATTGACCCGTGTAAACTTTATTGCCATAACCAATTGCACTTTCTCAGTGTCATCAATATCAATATCTATTTATAGCACCCAATGCTTCTTTGGTCCCAACAGCACATGGTTTGCTCATTACAGCTCTTCTTATCATCATCCCTGTCCTGGGAATGCTCACACGGTGTTCAAATTAACAAAACATTAGAGCATTAGTGCTTAGTGATAACTGCAGATCTTTTCCCACATACACTGTAGATTATTTGAGTTCTCTGTACACTTTGTTTAAAAAATCTGCTGCAAATTCATAGCACGATTCTGTAATGCGTGGAAATTGAAAGGAGATGGTTATATAATTACTGTTCTGAATGAGAATGAACTGAGTATCTTTGTGACTGTTCCATGGTCTATTTCGTAGTGTTGATCTTTGCTACTTGCATAGTTTATGAAGTGAGATGGAAAGAACCGCCACTGATGGTGGAAATGTTTATCCAAAATGCAATGCACATGTTATGAAGCATTAACTTGCAGGTAGATGGTCACTGATGGGCTAATAGTGAACCTCTGCAGTATTAGGTTATTGCAAAATTACTGTGCTCTCTAAATAGGATTACCTAGCAGCCTTAGTGTGTGCTAATGTGTTCTCGCATATTGCCAATGAAATCAGTAAAGCAGTTGTGATGTATTAAGGTGTCGTTTCATTTATGCAGGTGTGCATTGCACAAGTGTGATGTAATACCCCAACATAGAAACCTCATTTTTATATACCTGGTACTATCTATATGTAGTAAGACATTAGTATTAAGGTCACTTAGTGTAGAAGAAGGAAAAGTGCATTTCATATACAGATAATCCATTTGCTCCTCTATCCCAAGAGGCCACATCCTGGTTGGGCTGTACAGTTGGACACGTGAATTGTTCCCATATGTTGCACATACAGCAGTGATGTAGTGTTGTGTGTGTGTGTGGTGTTGTGTTGTGTGTGTGTGTGGTGTTGTGTGTATGTGTTTTGTATGATGTGTGTGTGTAACAATGTTCTTATCTCATGTATACACACAATGGTATCAACACCACCACCATCTTCTAGCAACAACATTGCACTCGGAGTGGGCATTGGAGTGGGTGTGGGTGTTCCAATAGTGCTGGCTGTGATCTTGGTGATTGTGGGTGTGGTCTACTGCAAAGGTCAGAGTAATAGCACAACAATATTATGCTCTCATGCTCTCACCTCTGTTGTGCTGTTCTTCCCTCCTTGTACTCTCCGATAAACCCTGACCCATAGGTGAGGAAACACACGGTGAGTGAAGAGGGAGGGGTGAGCCTGTCTGTTGGGGGTTGTATGTGTGTGCTAAGAGCTCATCTATTGTTTGGAACAGTTTGCATTGCATTGGGTTCATTGAGCACACTCTTTAATCTAGTCTGTTCTCAATTGTATTTAGTGGTTTCTTGTTGTGTCAGAGAATGCTCTTAGTGGCTTTAAAGATAATTTACATATGTATTCACACAGTGCATTATCCACCCCCATCCCATCACCCCTCCCACCATCTCACCTGTCACCAACCACCACCACCATCCCCACCTCTCAACACCCCACCCTATCACATCCATATCAGTGCATTACATATGTATGGCAGACATTGGAACATTGCTTTTGCTTCTTTGTCTGGGCCAAGAGGTGACCTTGTTGTCTCTGTTGCCTGCAGCTCCAAGATCCGTAATGAAGGGGCATCACCTGATGCAGGCTCACCTGATCACAAGGGTCCCTCCAAGCCTCCAAGAGCCAAGCAGACCAGCCCAAGTAGAGGAGAGGCACCCAAACCAGCTGCGAAGGTATGATGTTGTGGCCACATAGGGTGTGAGGGTTGCCATGTGGTGTGCTGGCCACATAGGGTGTGAGGGTTGCCATGTGATGTTGTGGCCACATAGGGTGTGAGGGTTGCCATGTGGTGTGCTGGCCACATATGGTGTGAGGGTTGCCATGTGATGTGCTGGCCACATAGGGTGTGAGGGTTGCCATGTGGTGTGCTGGCCACATAGGGTGTGAGGGTTGCCATGTGATGTGCTGGCCACATAGGGTGTGAGGGTTGCCATGTGATGTTGTGGCCACATAGGGTGTGAGGGTTGCCATGTGGTGTGCTGGCCACATAGGGTGTGAGGGTTGCCATGTGATGTTGTGGCCACATAGGGTGTGAGGGTTGCCATGTGGTGTGCTCTCTTCTGCAGCCCAAAGAAGCACTGGTGTACGCTGATGTGGGGTCTGTGAGCACCAAGTCCAATGGCAACAAGAGTGCCCAGCCCCCTGCTAACAAGAAATATGATGACGGTGTAGCGTATAGTGATGTCAAGCATTAGTGAGGTGTGTGTGTGTGTGTGTTTGTGTGTGTGTGTGTGTGTGTGTGTGTGTGCATGTACATGTGGAGGTGTGAATGTTACAGCACACTTAGTGTGCACATGCATGCATTCTGTGTGATCATGCAAGGGTGAGCATCAATTGGGAACTCCTAGTAACACAGTGTATGGTGTGGGAATAAGGCATCATCATACAATGCCTTAGATTTGCTCCAGTTCTGTGCATTGGGGGGGGGGGGGGGGGGGGGTGAGTGTATGTAATGTGTTGGTTTTGACTCATGGATGGACATTATGGATATTATTTTCTTTCTCGCTCCAGGTCATGTAGTGTGATGCACTGTTTGTTTGGTGTGCTTTAATACAAGAACAACCATAATCTTTTTTTTGTAATGCTAGTATCCTTGCTTATGTATTCTTTGTTGGAGGAATGTGTGGTTGAAATTAAAAATACGTGTCCTTTTTTTTAAAAGCAATTTTTAGTAGTGTTATGATGCGACATGCATTTCTGGCCAGCTTGTGTTATCCCCTGTCTCATCCCATTATTAGCAGTTATGTGTAGCCACAGAACAACACCTTAAGTCATGGCCTCCATGTTTGCTTCTTTGATTCTTTGATAAAGTCGCACATGTGGTCTGTGCATTGTGTGTGTGTGTGTGTGTGTGTTTGTGTGTGTGTGTGTGTGTGTGTGTGTGTGTGTGTGTGTGTGTGTGTGTGTGTGTGTGTGTGTGTGTGTGTGTGTGTGTGTGTGTGTGTGTGTGTGTGTGTGTGTGTGTGTGTGTGCGTTCGCGTGTGCTAGACACATTTTATTAAACAACGTACATAGGTATCGTCCTAGTTTGATTGTTTGATAAAATCGCACATGTGGTCTGTACAGGTTACAACCAGCAGAGCGTTTTATAATCATGGGCCGTGTAAGAAGTAGAATGGGGTCATGAAACTATTCAACCCCCTATACATCCTGCTCGCACACATCCCCTAGGCCTTCTCTAAATCCGGACGGCGCAGTACATTACACACAAATGCGCTCGTGCACATGATACATGCAAGCGCGAGTCGGTGGTTACTTACTGCGTTCAGCGTCCAATTCCATGCTCAGGGCGCGTCCAGCTAGCATATGAATCTATGGACTTCTTTTCTCGGTGTAGTAATATTATTTAGGAAGTCATACCGGGAACTGTACCACTTTGTCAACATGTTGGCATATCTTGTTTTATCAATAGTATCTTCATTTGGGAATAGCGTGCTTTCCCAGTAGTTTGTCAATTTCTCTGAGCCAGCTGTGAATACATGCATACGAACTTGTTATTTCATCTTCATCTGTGTGTGTGTGCTTATGCATGTGATCACAATTGTGTCACCTTCGACGTATAAGTTAAAGATGCAAGAGCAAGAGTTCTGTTACAAGCACACCACCCAACACAATCCTTACATAAACATCACTTCTTTCACATGACATGCATACACAGCTAGTGTAGTAAATAGATAACTGCTAAAAGCTCTTCAACCCCTACACCTCACTCTAATGTTAGTAATCTATAGACGCCCCCAGCTTTCTGCCTGCTACTGCATGAACACTTGGGATCGTTTCCGCGAAAAGGGACCTAGTGCATATAATAAAATTTGTTATAAATATGCCTTATGTTTAAATCGCTTTAACGCCCGAACGGTACACGCAATCGACTTTCTACTTTCAACACGTCATACTACACCATTTCAGTATGTACTGTTATATTTTGGCGTCTTGCACAAACTCTGTGCCAATGTTACGAGATCCGATAGCCCATGGGGTTCAAAAACGCCACATCTTCAGGTAGGAGCGTCCAAATCGTTTTAAATTCGGTGTGTACGTAAAGGGGTCCTGTCACTATTGAGTTGTTCTTTTCGTTATTTTATACTTTATCCGTTACGGAGATATACCTGTGCAAAGTTAATGCACATTTCCAGCTCGATTCGCACAATTATTGCATGCAACCCGCGTTCCATTCTCCCAATCCACAATAATTTCGATAACTTTCTTTGTTCCGCCCATTCTCCACTCATACTCTGCCTAAGACGAAGCTAGCCGTTCGCAACACCCATGCAGTGACAATTCAAAGAAGAAGAAGAAGAAGAAGACTTCTCGCTTGGCAAGACGATCGTGCCAAATTAATGGATTTGAGGAACGGTTAATTGCAGTAATCTTGCACCTCCCATGTCGCAGATGGCCGAATTCAACATGGCTCGCGTAAGGCTATACCAATATTTGCTACGCACTTGCATCACCCTCTAGTCATGCAATAAAGCTTTCCTTTTTGCTGTAGCTTGCTCAAATTCTTGTCACACCCCACTCAGCTACGCTTGCAATGACACAACCTTCAGCTCACGCATAGTGCATGAATATCAGTGCACTCATGCTGGCTCACACACCTTTATGCATTTGTGCACACACTTGCATTGTTGCGTATATAAACCTGTACACCATCATATGACATATTCTTATGCACAACACTCACGAATACAGTACATGTGGCACACAATAAACCAGTCTGATGATGGTGACACACTCCCACACCACATGCACGTGCATTCTACCATTTAACTGTGTGCATTTTTGAGGGGGTTTATGTACTGAGCTTCTGTACTCTCTTAGTTTAATCCTTGGCATTGTTGCCTGTAGAAGCATTGCTTATAACAATTTCTCTCTGTGCAGGCTGAGTTTCCCATATAAATGGTTCTTCCTACATGACATAGAGCCCTCACATGTACATAGGTATGTGGCGACAAATAGGATTGGCCCACTGTATGTGCATCATGTCCCCAAAGGATTGGTCCTCTATGTGTGCATAGTTACCATAGGATTGATCATTTGTACGTACATCATGTCTTCATAGCCCTCTAGAGGTACACATACATTGTACATGTTGTATTTTACCGCAACATGTGTAAAGTTTTTTAAAAGTTCCTACACACTCACATCATCTTTCTCTGGTCAGTGGAGAAACATGTAATAAAGCTTTCCTATTTGTCGTATTGCTCATCTGCTCATCATTCTTTATACCCCCCCCCCTCCCCCTTCCCTTCCCCCACTCAGCTATGTGGCATCTGTACCACTTCACAGTAACTTTGGTCTCCTTTTGCCCACACAATTTTCAGCTCACACAGAGTACAGGTGTAGTAAAGCAAGTTTAATGCACATGACCAGTCTATGTCACAGTATTACTAAGCTTTCTTTGGGTACTAGGTACAGTGCATGTCCGCTGCTAAGGCTGAGATGCAAGCATATGTTTCTACAGATGCATTCAATGAATGATCCTAACCAATCTTAAGCTTGGCATTAGTGCTCAATGCAGGGTGTCTTACCCCTAAAACCCTTATCCAGTCAAAAATCATCCCAAACTGTTGTTGCTATGTTCACAGGTTCGCATCCATATAAAAGTAATTTCAATTGTGTGCAGCACTCCAGTCATAGCCTTGACTACGGCTCAGTTGACCAACTCCTTCCCCCATTAGATGACGGGTTGCTAGTTGGCCAAGTGGCTAAGAAGGGCAGCACCAGGCGACAGGTCTCAGTTCTCAGCTCCTGAATGGAAGCCTGGAACATATTGCATTCAGATTGCATCCCAAACTGCTCTTGAGCTGGTGAAGTACCAACACATCATCTGCCAGCTCTTCACACCCGATGGCAGCAGCCTTGAGGTATGACTGCTCTTTTGGCAGGCCGCAGCTATGGACAAGCTCCATAACCTCCGCTGGGATGTGTTGAAGGAGGACGTGCTGGTGTGGTGTGTCACACATCAGCCCTTTCATGCACGGCAACAGCCAGTTCCAAGCAGGCTCACTACCACACCAGCAGGAGCTACTCCACCATATGGTGCGAGCCACCCACAATGCAGGCCAGGAGATTTGCCAGCATTTCAACTTTGGCAGGTGCAACAAGTGGGCAGAGTGCTATTTTACCCACAGGTGCTGGGTCCCAGGCTGTGGTGGAGAGCACTCTGCCAAGGCCTGGCCATGTGCTCACACCACTCTACAACCAGTGAACTCACACTACTCTACGACCAGCAAGCTCACACATCTCTACGACTAGCGAGCTCACACCACTCTACGACCAGTGAGCTCACACCATTCTACGACTAGCGAGCTCACACCACTTTACAAACAGCAAGCTCACACCACTCTACAACCAATGAGCTCACACCATTCTATGACTAGCAAGCTCACATCACTCTACGACCAGCGAGCTCACACCATTCTACGACTAGCGAGCTCACACCACTCTACAAACAGTGAGCTCACACCACTCTACGACCAGCGAGCTCACACCACTCTACGACTAGTGAGCTCACATCACTCTACGACTAGCGAGCTCACACCATTCTACGACTAGCGAGCTCACATCACTCTACTACCAGCGAGTTCACATCACTCTACGACCAGCGAGCTCACACCATTCTACGACTAGCGAGCTCACATCACTCTACAAGCAGCGAGCTCACACCACTCTACGACCAGTGAGCTCACACCACTCTACAGCCAGCAAGCTCACACCACGCTACGACCAGCGAGCTCACACCATTCTACAACTAGCAAGCTCACACCACTCTACAAACAGTGAGCTCACACCACTCTACGACCAGTGAGCTCACACCACTCTACAACCAGCAAGCTCACACCACTCTACAACCAGCAAGCTCACACCACTCTACGACCAGCGAGCTCACACCATTCTACGACTAGCGAGCTCACATCACTCTACGACCAGCGAGCTCTCACCATTCTACAACTAGCAAGCTCACATCACTCTACAAACAGTGAGCTCACACCATTCTATGATCAGCGAGCTCACACCACTCTACGACCAGCGTGCTCACACCATTCTATGACTAGCGAGCTCACACCACTAGTGAGCTCACACCACTCTACGACCAGTGAGCTCACACCACTCTACAAACAGCGAGCTCACCACTCTACGACCAGCAAGCTCACACCATTCTACGACTAGCGAGCTCACATCACTCTACGACCAGCGAGCTCACACCATTCTACAGCTAGCAAGCTCACACCACTCTACAAACAGTGAGCTCACACCACTCTACGACCAGTGAGCTCACACCATTCTAAGACCAGTGAGCTCACACCATTCTACGACTAGCGAGCTCACATCACTCTACAACCAGCAAGCTCACACCACTCTACAACCAGCAAGCTCACACCACTCTACAACCAGCAAGCTCACACCACTCTACAACCAGCAAGCTCACACCACTCTACGACCAGCGAGCTCACACCATTCTACGACTAGCGAGCTCACACCACTCTACAACCAGTGAGCTCACACCACTCTACAACCAGCAAGCTCACACCACTCTACAACCAGCAAGCTCACACCACTCTACGACCAGCGAGCTCACACCATTCTACGACTAGTGAGCTCACACCACTCTACGAACAGTGAGCTCACACCACTCTACGACCAGTGAGCTCACACCACTCTACAAACAGTGAGCTCACACCACTCTACGACCAGTGAGCTCACACCACTCTACAAACAGTGAGCTCACACCACTCTATGACCAGTGAGCTCACACCACTCTACGACCAGCGAGCTCACACCATTCTACAACTAGCAAGCTCACACCACTACTCTACGACCAGCGAGCTCACACCACTCTACGACCAGCAAGCTCACATCACTCTACGACCAGCAAGCTCACATCACTCTACGACCAGCGAGCTCACATCACTCTATGACCAGCAAGCTCACATCACTCTATGACCAGTAGAATTCACACTGCTCTATGACCAGCGAACTCACACCACTCTACGACCAGCAAGCTCACACCACTCTACAACCAGTGAACTCACTCCACTCTACAAACAGCAAGCTCACACCACTCTACGACCAGCGAGCTCACACCACTCTACGATCAGTGAGTTCACACCACTCTACGATCAGTGAGCTCACACCAGCGAACTCACACCACTCTACAACTCACTCCACTCTACGACACTCTAACTTTAACCACCTTCACCCTGACAAGGCCTGGGTTACCTGGCTGCTTGACGGCATTGGCATACACTGACTCTGTTTCTCCGCTTAAATCACGCAACCTATCCACAGCATACACAAATCCACACACACACACACACACACACACACACACACACACACACACACACACACACACACACACACACACACACACACACTGCACTTACACATATATATATGTGGCACAAACAATAACACTCTAATGATGGTACACTGAATGTGTTCTCTGCACATGTATTCTTGATCTAATCTATTGAACAGCTCATGAGGGACATACATGTAGGCAAACATCACGTACACTGTAGTGTCCCATAGGACTGGTCCTTTGTACATACATCATATCCCAATAGGACTGCTTGAGACAATTAAAGAGAATAGAGGACAAGTCATAAGGGATTCCATGGGTCAGCATGTAAGATGCTTTTTTTTTTAATGTTTTTCTTAGAGAGGTACAGAGTTGGATAATGAATATTAAACTTTAACTTGCTACTTATGTCTGTGTAAACCTACCACGGGCCCTGACCTACCACAATCTGCAGGATAGGGTAGCTACAATATAATTCATTGCCACAGGCCATGCAGGACCAACGCCCTTCAAAAAATTAATAATAATAAACTTTACATGCGTGGTGCACTGTGAAGAGGCAGCACACAGTGTTGCAGGTCACACTAGTTGTATGCAGGGAATGAACTGAGTGGTTCAAGTACTCCTAGAAGGGTATAGCAAGAGCGGAATGGGAAGCACAATACTTTGTACTAATTGTGAGAAGGCTAGGCCAGGAACAGAAATCTGATGGAGTGCAATAACACTCTTTGAATTCCCTGCATTCAAACTAGTGATGCAACATTGTAGTATACCTTTGGCGATGAATATTATTGTACCTATCTATCATTGAAGATTGTGGTGGGTCAGGGCCCGTGGTAAGTTTACACAGACATACCTTAGCAAGCTAGTAAACAATTTCATTATTCTGCTGTTCCCAGACTCCCAAACGCTTTTACAGGTGAAACGTAGAGTGCTAGATGATGAGTGTAACTGAGGGAAAAAGTATACTTTTAGGGTACAGAAATTGAGAATAGAATCAGTTGCCTCTTTGAGCTGTTCATTGAATAAAACGCTGTGCAGAGGAAACGTTCACGGAGACAGGCCTTACACTTGAATGTATTTGGATGTACCATCATTATTAGAGTGTGTTATAATGTTGCCATATGTGTCACGGTGCATAAGTGTTGTTGTGTTTATGTGTGTGTGTGTGTGTGTGTGTGTGTGTGTGTGTGTGTGTGTGTGCAAGTGATGTGCTCAAGAATTGTACAGTGCTATTTGCACAACGTATACATACACATGCATAAGGGTGTGTGAACCAGTATGAGGGCATGTTCACGCACTCCATATGGTGCGGGCAAAAAGAGACTTGAAGTCAGCAAAAGCAGCAATAGTTGAGGCATAAAGAATGATGAGAAGTTGAGCAAGTTGAGCAAGCGTTATGCAAAATAAAAAAGCTTTATTACACACTTCTCTATTAGAGAAAGATTATGTGAGTGCATAGGAATATATAGGCATGTTGTGGTAAATATAGTGTTATTCTTTGCACATGCATGTATACAGTGATGTACAGTGTATGCAAGCACAAAGGACCAATCCAATGGGACACAGAGGATCAATATACAGGGACAAAATGTGCGTACAAAGGACCAACCCTACGGGGATCGGATGCACAAATAGAGGACCAATCCTATGAGCACACGATGCACGTACAGTCATCCAATCCCTATGGGACGCTGCATGTAGCTACACATACTTATGTACATGTGAGAGCTCTATGTCAGGTACAAAGAACCATTTATATGGGAAACCCAGCCTGCACAAAGAGGAGTTGTTATAAGGAATGCTTCGGCAACAATGCAGGGGAACAACTAAGAGAGTGGTACAGAAGCTCAGTGCACACAGTTAAATGGAATAGGTCCCGTGCATGTAACAAAGTGTGGTGTCATCATCATCAGACTGGTTTATTGTGTGCTACATGTACTGTACGTGAGTGTGGGTACGCTGCAGAAGTGCAGGAGACTGTGTGAGCCAGCATGGGTGCATGTTGTATGTGTGAGCTGAAAATTGTAAATCATATCCAGAAATGAGCGGTCAAAGGGAAAGCTAATTAATTCGCGGTTTGCGAATCACCGAATATTCCCGTATAACTTCCCATAGACATGTATGGGGTACTTTAATACCAAGCACACCAGATTTTTCTCAGCATTTGCCAAAGGGGATTGTTAGTACACTACATTTGCCATGATTTTTAGTGGGGTCGCCGTATTTTTCCTATTTAAGGCGTCGCTTCCCTAGGATTGTCATAACATTGTCCTCAATGTACACGTAGTCAATGGGTGCGTTTTCTCATTACAAATTCTATGACCATTTGTGTCAATACCTTTACGATTTGCCAATTTGCCAAAGGAAAAACATGTAGCTAGTACATCGAAGAACTATAATATATATTGAAAATTGGGTCTTTGTATTTAAAAATCGGCTTCCATAATTGAAAGAAGTATTCTATATCGAATCGGATTGTTGTCTCCGTACGTCTCGTGCCCTCAAAATCGACTCACGCGCGGGACAAGGCAAATGAGTATCTCCCTAGCTGTACCAGTTTTATACAGTATGAAATCGGGCCTGAAATCGATTCTGCACGCCTCCTAGCGCTACGTAACAAGGTTTGTTGCTACCAGTTGAGTAGCCTACATATAAATGTACGTTATCGTACCCATACGTTCCGGATCTTTTGTAAACATCGCCGGGCCCATTTCATAATTGTATTGCTGTTAGGCTGTTACGTTGGTAGTTTATCTAAGTAACTGAAGTACAACTACTAGTATAGGTGTGGCCGGAGCTACTATTGGCACCAATAGTATACGTAATACGGCTACATGCATGTGTTTTAATTCTAGAAAATGCGCACCGATTTATCGAGTATCAAAGAAGCTGATAGCAGCGTCAACGGCGTGGTAGCGTATTTTATTCTGCTGTCTGGCGCTGCGTTGCAACATCCATCACCAGCAAAACGCCGTTGCAATCTTTCAGGTGAAATAAATATAAAATGCATGTGCAAGGCAATGACTTACGTAGGCCTAGGCATTGCACATCTCTCAACTTGGTAATTGCAATAATGTCAGTCATTTCTTACCCTGCACTGCATGCTTTGTGTTTTATTGTAATATTTAGCTACCTTGCGTACTTACATGTATATTCAGTTACCGCTGTGAAGGCACCGTAGCTAGTGTACTCATGTGAAGGCACCATAGTTATAAGGTGTGACTATTTACAAATGGTTTATTGTGTCAGTGTGGTATGTAGCAGGCTTTGTCAATGTAATGTATGCACATGTGCATATGGACATATGTATAAAGTTGGCAACGGACTCAAACGTGAATGTTGTGCATGTGTTGTCGACTGCATCACAGTGAAACTTATTAGTGAACAATTTGAAATAAATCACAAGATGACCGCCAATGTATGGGTGATTACTCGATATGACACAACACGCAAGCACTAAAACGCATCACACAGATCAAACAAACTGTCAGACATTCTCTGCAACCATTCTCTGCTACATGTACCAATGTAAAGGTCTTGTTGATAACAATGAATACAATAGTTCAAGGGATGGTATACAAATAGTGCATGCTCATACAAGTATGCATATCTGTGTATGTGTAAACAATTAATTTTTTGTATGTTTGTATTGTATGTGTGTATGTGTGCTACATATGGACAACATTTCAACAGCCCTTTGCTGCGGCAGAACACACATGGCTGAGTTATCTTGAGCCTGAATACCACAAATGCAACAGTGAAAAATGTGAAGCCAGAACAGAGTAAGGCTGTTTGTGTATGTGTGTGTGCGTTACCAGTGTGGTAAGGGAGTGGCTCAAACATGGCACTGATCTTGGTGAACACACACACACACACACACACACACACACACACACACACACACACACACACACACACACACACACACACACACACACACACACCACACACACACATGATGTGATATTGTGGTCAATTAGTTATGGCATGTGCAAATGGGAGGGGCTGTGTTTGTGTGTGTTGCCTGTATTGTGACAAATACACATGCATGTACACACATGAGGCTTCTGTAACTTCTACTGTAGACAACTAAAACATATCTAGCAAATTAACCCTCCTTTCCCCCTGATCTTGGTGATAGACACACACACACACACACACACACACCACGCACACACACACACACACATACACACACACACACAAGCACACACAAGTACATACATGTACAAGCACACACACATATACACACAGTTTGGCGTGTGTATTGTGGGCGGGTCGATGTTACAGGGGGTCACGTGATATACTCTGCTGTGTAGTGTTGTAGCTGATGTGCTGATATCTTTGGGCAACCAAGTCCCTGATCCTTGACTACGCGCCATACGACGTGTACGAAGCTTTTAAAATCACTAAAACATCCATAGAAAAGCAGGCCTTCATTCCATATTAGTGATTTGGTGCTTATTGTGTAGTGTAGTGCTATTGTGCAGTGCCTTTATACGGTGCTGTGCCTGTGACAAAATGCTATGGTGCAGTGCTTGTGAAATAGTCATGGTGCAGTGACTGTGAAGTACCTTTTAATATCATCCTATGTGCTTGATGGTGCTGTATAGCCATGGTGCTGTGCTTGTGAAGTACATGTAGCTATGGGTCTGTGCTTTTGAAGAAAGTTTGGTGTAGTTTAATGTGAACACTAAGCTTACATGTACATGTATTACCATTCAGCTGCTAGCCTTATGTAAACTTTCCAGTGGCCCAGTCCTGCCATACACAAGTAGCAATAATATTCACTGCCACCATATGCAAGGCTTCAAAGCTTAGAAGTATCAAGGGCATTGGAAAGTTTTCTATTGCTTTGCACTTTTCAACACACACATGCACACGCATGCACACACACATACACACATATGCACACATGTGCACGTGTATACATACATACACACATGCAGACACAATTAGTATGTACCGGTACAGAAATGGTGTGGGAACAAGTGTACGAAAAGAAAAGGTAAAAATTTATTAATGTAACGTGAAATTTTTATAGTAATAAAATTATAACCTTACAAGCCTGATTTTGCTGGATGCTGTCCCATAGGTACATGTAATATTCATTTGTGCAGCTCAGAGGTCAACAACAAAAGGGCATTGTTTGCTATGTAAACTGAGGTATCCTAATCTGATGTTAGCTATTGAGCTAGACATGTACCAAGTTCTAAGAAGCAAACACTATTGATGTACATGTAGTACCTACATGTGCATGTATGTGGCATGGGCCTTTTGTGCCTGATGCCATAAACTTTACAATCAAGTACATGTACATGATGGGAGGGGGTGGAGTGTGCTTTGGGCCTCATGCAAAACCTTTGGTTAGTGGTAGAGGCATTTACGTCTGATGCATAAAGTCCTGGTACTTTTTTTCTAGGGTTCAATATCAAGAGTTGTGTTAAAAATCTGTTTGGGACTGTTTCTATGGAGATGAGGCGAAACATTACTCGAGGACACTCATGTATCTGGTTTTGTACTGGGGAAGAGCAGCACCAGGAACCCAATGCTGAGACTGACCATCCGGAGTGTTCAACACTTCCAGAGATATCCACCTTAGGCTCAACAAATTTACTTAAATACCCCTACGTTCCACTGTACTCAGCTGGCATGCACTTCTTCATCAAGCAACCAGATGGGCAGGTGTGTTGAGTGTACCAAAGGCAGGCAGTTCTAGCAATGGAGGCCTACAAATAATGCTGCCACTGTTCCACTCACCCCTCTTCCACTTCAAAGTTGGGACGCCACTCGCATCTAAGAACTTCCGCTATCCCTGGTATGGTGGAGCAATATGGCTACAATCCAGCCAAATACAACACTCGCATTGGTGCAGCCACTTACAGTAACTGCTGACACCATTCAGAAGTACATATGGTGCAGCCACACTCATTGTTAGTAATAGCAATAGCAGAAGAGGACAAATTGTGTATGTTTTTTAAATGCACATTACATGTTTGCACTAACCACACACTGTGCAGAGACAGGGGAGGGGTTTGGGTCTGTGCCAGCAAGCATTGGCATAACATAGAAGGGGGGGGGGGGGGGGGGGGGTGTATAGTATGCTTTTAACCTGATGCAGAGGCTTTGGCCTAGTGATAGACTGATCAGCGCTTCAGAGTTTACACAAAACTTTTCTTTAAAAGAAGAAAAATGAAAGCATTGGGATAGTGCTATTCCATTGAAGCCACACGAAGGTGATTTGCATTAAAATTAAAGCGCTTTACGTGTAGTTACTGACTCTGGCCTGGCCATACACATGTATCTGAACCTGCGGCAGCAGGTTCAATATAGGATTGAGGATTGATGAATATCATTAAAAAAAACTTCACTCGCGTCTGGAGGGACAGCGGAGAAACGGATCGCTTATCTCTTTGTCGCGATGGAACGAGAACTCAAAGATCTACAGTTCTACGTTTGTTCCGTATCATAAAACGGTGTGCTTTTAGAGAAACAAACGAATTCCCGCTCCTCGTGCCCACTCCTAAAATAATTCTTGGTCGTCGTCTTAAAGGTATAACTTGAGCTACGAACGGTTTAGAATAACGGCAATAGCACCAATATCTTCGGAATTCACCTGCACGGTGCCCTTTAAGGTCATTAGAAAGACTACAGCGAGAAGTACTTCATGCGGTAGCAAGTTCTGTATAGGATATGAATTTATTGCAGAAGTTTATTTGGTTTATTGTTGATTAATGAAGTTATTTTACAGCATGCAGAATAAATACACGGCCAATAATTGGATTCCGTTACGGGTACGTTGGAATTGCTACACGGATCCGATATATTGCAAGCGTAACGCAAGCGATGGGTAACCGATTTTTTTGGAAGCGTAGCAATAATTTGCGTATAGCATACGTGTACGCCTCCGATACGTACCCGTATACGTAAAAGCGACGTATGGTGGTTTCTATACCACGCCCGCGTCCGTACTAGTAGTTACTGGTAAACAATGACTACAAATAAACTCAAATATTTAATTTTTATGGCAAACAATGCATACAGAATATGTTATAACAGTACATATTGTTGTCAGTGTTATGTACAAAAACAGTTTTCTTTTGTGTCACCAGTTCTCGTTCAATCCTAGATGTTGTCTCCTGTTCTGCCAAGACACATTGGCTGTCACACTGGTGTACGACAGAGACAGCACAGTTGACAAGTGTTGATGCTATGCAACGAATCACGTTCGTCAGTGTTAGCAGTGGACAACTCCACTCATTGAGGACGGGCTCAGTACCCATCAGCACAGGCTCCAAATAACGAACCAAACAAAATGTTGCTTGCTCCGTGTGAAAGCTGCCAATAAACAATCCAGTCTCCAATTCCACCTGTAAAACAATAAGACATATGAGTCATACACATGAGAATACTACATACATCATACCGAGGTGGAAGCTTGAGAATTGTATTCTATGTAGTCCTGTACATTAATAAGTTGTCCATTTTTTCCCACAGTCGCTCTACCCCATTGCACTGGTGTCAAGTTTGAAATTCCATGTGGCAACAGAACAGTGAACTTTGCATCTATTTCTTCTAATGACATCGTTTTCCCTTCCAATGTAATCGGTACTGAAGCCAATGGAGTTTTTGTTCTAGCTGAACACTGCAAAAAAATATGCAAAGTTTACAAACATATATAAACAAATGCTCACATGTAAACCACACCACCTCCTACACACATTAAAAAATTTACTCACATACATGGAACATGTACAAACATGTACATACACACATTGAGTAAACAACAATGACAAAAAAGTAGTTAAGAAATTATTTTATCTCAAACTAAAACAGACAAAGAACATAACGCATTAATTTTTTTACATCATACTCATACCCATATTATTACCTTTCGTAGTGTTCCATGTTTATGAATTCCACTCCCACGTTCTTGGACTTCACCACCTAAAAAGGCTTGAACTTCTTTGGTGTGGTAAAGGTTGACAAGGTCCTCACCACATCTGCAAGTAAAAAATTAAGCTTTACAATTTACTCAGTCTCAAGGAATATCAGACCTTTCAGATGTATTGTAGCAACTGCCGGAAAAGGTAAATCTAATACTTTCTTGTATAGCAAAAGCAGTAGCAATATCCTTGCTAGGGGCCTGTCTGTTGCTATATACATTGCGTGACCGTATAACAGAATTGTAGCTCTCACACCTGAAACACAATATGTTCCATACAATATGTTGTCCTCATGCACATTGTGGAACTTACCTTTCTGTGTTGAATGAAGATGCAGGCCCAAACCTCAACATGCTGTCAGGAAGATGCAGTATCAGGTGAATTTTCAGTTTTTTTCTCCACGTCACGCTGTAGCAATCAATAGCCCTTGCAAATCGGTGACACACGTCTCTGTACAATTCAATCTTCTGAGGTTCAAACTCATCGCAATACACCATTTTGAAAACCTATTTTGCATGACAAAATTACAAAATGAAAAACACAATCACATTTCCAAGATTACATACCATTGACAAGGCAAGCCAGACTTCAATCTCAGCCTCAGAAAGGTAAGGCGAAAAAATGAACATTGCAATTTGTGCTAAGAACTTGAAGTCTCTGCCTGCAAACGAAATGAAACATTATAGGATAATCTGCAAGTTAAACCAGAGAATGAGAATGCATAAATGAAAGTTAGCTAACCTACAAACGATTTATAGTGCCTAGATATGTCAGATGAAATTCCACCAGTTAGACCTGAGGAGGGTAATGCTGCAATGCGAGCTACCACTTCCTTCCGCTGTTTTTCAGACAGTTGCTCCATTTTTTCCCGCAACAAATATTTGTATGGTCCAAGCCCCAATGTATGGAGTGATTCAATTGGTGTACTCCTGTTAAATAGATGGATAGCTGTAATTTGTGAGGCTGTAAACTACTTACTGATGCAAATCAACAGGAAGCTGAAGTAGGTGGTTCTCCTTCTCACTTGTACCATACAGAGTCCTGAGTCGCTTGCGCTCTGCTTGAGTATGTGCTGAACGAATGAGTTGCACTTCCTGTATAGTACTACTCCGTTTCCTCTCTTCGCAGATACCAGTTAGACTGTTAGTATGATCAACCTATTTAATAATAATAATAAATCATGGAGGAAAAAGTAATTATAATTACTTACCCTGCAAATTCGACAAAACCTTAGGGTTCCAGATCCCAGGTGACTGCATATTTCAGCTGCTCGGGGATTGTCACATAGAAAACATATAACAGGTGCAAGTATCAAGGCATTAGTATTCAACTGTGCGTCAAACACAACTATTCCCCGTTCAAGTTCCAACAGTTGATCAACAAGAGGGTGGGCCATCTCCATGACTGGTACCTGGTTTGACGTACATATGAAATGAATGTTACAGAACTGTGCATTGTCCTTCTGCCGTAGCCCAGCCAAGAGGAAGCACCATGAATCGAACTTGTTCCAGACCTTAGATCTGTTACCACTTGTGTCATCCGAGAATATGATAAGTGGTGCCATAAATACAGGTAGGGAACCACACATTATGGATCTTGTCTTCAAAGGATGAGGAGAAGACATTTCCGCTAGCTCCTAAGAGAAATAAAATATGACAATTTACATCACTTTTGCACACATCATTTTAGCACGAACTCTTACATGTAGTGTTTTTTTTGTGTTTTGTGCAATCAAAATGTCAAATTAGAATAAATACTTACTCATAATTGTAATTATTAACACAGCAATATAAAACTTACATTATCAGATACAATTGTCAAAGATCCATCATGTCCTTTTTTATACACATGCCTGGTCCTAGAATCCATTTGAGGAAGAATGGTGACTATTGTGGAAACTGGAATTTCAACTATGTCCGACAAGATATACGTATTCAGCTCAGATGGATGTACTTGAAGAACTTGAACACTTGCAAATACACCATTATGACCCTCCTGTGTAACAGTTACTGAGTAACATTATCTGTGAATTGCACAAATCAGGTGTAATTTTACCTTACGGTAAAACTGTTTAATGATGCTGACACATATGGCACCAGCAATTGATGACTGCACGATGTCTTTTAAAAACACACTTCCAACAGGAGAAGTCGCCATTGGTGCTTGAAACCTTGTGTCATTTCTCCACTGTAACCCATGGAATATTTCTCTGCTAGTTCAACTTAAAAAAAATAATTACATATCAAGATATTCACATCATACAGTACCTGAATCCTTTTTTTGGTAAAACTGGGTACCGTTCCATTTTTTTAGCAATATCGGGATTGGCCAAACACAATTTAATAGTTTCTGCTATGGAATTTACATAGAAGGGTACACCAGATGGGCTGTAGAACTGTTAAGTGAGTAGGTTAAATTTAAGCTTCTGTCAATACACCTTGTGTACCTTCTCTGGTGCACGATATCCTGGTAGCCTATATGAGACCATAGTGGAAACACTTGGAAGTGCAGGAAACATACATCTCAGAGTATGGCACACAAATGTCAGATTGGATAGACCCTGTGTAGAGGAGTGAATGATTACACTCCTTCAACAAATCATCAAGAATGCCTTACCATTGGACGAGGACTGTGAATTATTATGTATGCCATTGCAGATATCATAGATAAAAATGGATGGTACTGGCCCTCTTTATTGGCACTGCTATTTGTGAGGCTTAGAATATTGGCTACATCTATACAGTGCACACAAATTCATGTAGTAAATATTATACAACCACATTGAATTATTCCCACCTGAATCAGAACTAGATTCTGAATCCTTTTCTGCCTCGTCGAGATGGCCAATGTCCTCGTCCCCTATAGCTAGTGATAATTCGTCGCTAGCAATTGCTGAAGGACTATGACTCTCGGTTACAGTAGAGGATCCACCCGTATCAACATTTCCAGATTCCCACTCCGCTTCAGTTGAGGCACAAATTTCCATCAGACGAACCTTGTCTTTGTGGAATGTGGTCTCTACATGCCTTTCATATCTGTATTTATAGTCAAACTCTTTCAGACAAACATCACATCGAAATTTAGCAGCCATCTTTCTCACGTGCGCTGCGGTTTGCGGTGGATTTTGAAATGCAACATCTTCCGCGTGCTCCAATTGCAAGGAGCAGTAGACGACGGCAACAAGAAGCAGCACTGCCTCCGCCGACTGTGTTTGAAACATCTAGCCTACCTAGCAACGCTGAATTGCCGCAGTCACCATCTAACAGCGGCAGGGACTCATCATTGAGCATTGACTTTGCAAGTACGAGAACCCCTTCATCGAGCCTTGATTCTTCGGTGGGGGCTGCATTTCAGGAATCAGCATTATCCAGGGAGCTGTGTACGATGCAAAAGTCTTTGTCACAATTGTCAGAAAATCTTAGAAGTGTTGAAGCCAGGCAAATTGAACTTGGAACTTCGATGGATGAACTAAAACAGCTGATTCAGAATTTAACCCAAACTTCATTTTGTATCAAGGGCAGCATTTATGAGGTACATGAGCATGAGACATTAAGTATTATACTTGACTGCATTTATCACTCCTGTTGGCATAAACTTAATAAGTCGCATAAAACAGTGAATATGACATACATGGACT
The DNA here is from genome assembly GCA_013339895.1 of Ephydatia muelleri. Classification (NCBI taxonomy): domain Eukaryota; kingdom Metazoa; phylum Porifera; class Demospongiae; order Spongillida; family Spongillidae; genus Ephydatia; species Ephydatia muelleri. The sequence goes on from JABACO010000005.1 coordinate 3,705,217, forward strand.
TTGATATCTGGTGTTCATGTGCAGCAACCATTGAAATTGCAAATTGCAAAACTGTTCTGTAGCTCCCTTAAGAGGAACCCTACCAAGGAATCAGTTCGAGTTTGTGAATTTACTTAACCACTTGTGTGCATGTTTTATTTTAAAAATTCCTGATTTTAAAAAGGTGGTAGTAGCCAGGGTTTTGACTGCCCAAGTGGTCCGAACTCAAGCATATAAGTTCGATGCTGCAGTTCGATTCGCCAATGCTAGATTGTCAGATCTTCGAACTGAAGAACGACGGAAGGTGACAATTTATAGTTTTCATGTGCCACTTAATATGTATATAATAATTATGCAAATGTTAAACAGTGTTTAGGAATTCAGCCATACCGTTCTAGTCCCTACGTCCCAACAACAGAGCTTGCATCAACCATCATTCGAAGCATCAGTGGTGACCCCAATGATGAAGATGCTTACAAGCGTCACCTGGCCTTATTTGTAAGTGTGTATGTTTTGTTAATTTGTTTTCAATGCCATTTTTTGCAGCGACTTTTTATTCGGCACTGTGATTCATCTAAGCAGGTGTCTTACCCCCTTTTTCGATCGTGGGTAGATCAATACTACAGCAACATTGATGAAGAGGACTGGGGAGTTATCATGGAGGATGATGCGTCCTATTCCTATCCTTCACTTGGGCACGGAATAGGACTGGCTGGTACTACTGCTACTATTGCTACTACCAGTATTGCTGATGCAGGGCCCATTATAACTACTGCACCTTCTTATACCACCGAAGGACTTGGATGAAACAATGGCTGATGATACCCACTTGAATTTTCAGTCCTTCAGTATTTATTCACAAGTGATTTTGTTCATTATTCATTGCCGACGTGTATATGCATTCAGCTGATTTATATATATATTTTTAAACATCAACACAAATGGACTAGAAAGCTGTTCATATGCGAGAGAGGATCAAATATACACTGCTAGCTCCTGCTTAGTCCCCCAATTTGAAAACAGACGCGGCGATTCATATTTCAACTTCTAATATAGCCATGGCAACAGCTTATTATTTTAACTTCTTTGCTCACTTTGATTCGCGCGGACATAACACAGGCTATAGGGTACAGTCCGATACGCCAGCGTCACGGAGCCGTGCATTACGTTTGCGTTACGCAAAATTTTTACACGCTACCGTATTCGGTAAGATCATAGCCTCCGTATCGTAACTTCACAACGTTAACGATACGCCATTTCAACCGCATCCGTGACGCAAGCGATAAAAAACGCCTACGTAACGCAGGCGGTACTTATTGGCCGTGATACGTATAAGGGGCTTTTTGTCAACACAACACTGAATCAAGGTGAGTCTTCTCTTGTAGAAGACATATTTTGTGAGCGCGCGTGCATGTGGATCGTAGTCTAGCAGCGCAAGTAACTAATTTGGTTCTACATGTATACGCCATAGCACATCTTTGTATGCATACGGTGCTTTTACCTATATAGCTATAGTATCCATGCTTTCACATCTGTTTTCACACACTTTGATTTCGTTTCTGAGACAGTGTCCCTCTATTACTTGCTACGCGACTCTAATGATGGGCTGTAACTCCGGAGATAAACCTTTGCTTACACTAATCAGAGATTTATTACCTCGGCACTACCAATCTCTGTTCAGCGGGGAGGGGAGGAACAGGTACTTGTATTAAACACGTGGCTGCTTACCCAGTTAGGTCTATACACGCCAATGGTTGTTTTTTAGGAACACTGTTACTGTCACACTAGCCTCACATAACAGACTCATTTTGTGAACACGCATTATTATTATTTGTAGGTGACGGGCATTAATTACTAAATAGAGGGACAATTAATCTTCTGTCAAGGGTGGACCCTGGCGTGACTAAAGATGTTATCATTTTACTTTAGCTACTCAAAAGAAGCTACGAAGAACAAACTAGGCTGTAGTAAACGATATCGAGATTTTGCTTACACTAAAAATAGAACAGTTCTGAGGCCTGTTATGGTAGCTGCCAAAATTATAAGGTCCACAGCACTGCAGTATTAGTTATCAGCGGCGGACGCAGGATTTAGGAGGGGGGGGGGCACGCTTGTGGGCGGGACCCCAAATACTCACAGCTAGGGGGTATGGGGGAGCGCTGTGAGCTCCCCCATCGGGGTCTGGGGCAGAGCCCCAGAAGCCAACGGTTTTTACATTTTAAAACCTTCCAAAACTACGTAAAAATAATGATAATTTAAAACCCATGCAATCATTAATTTTAATTCACACCGCTGCATACAATAATTTTATTATTCATCAGTAGCATCAGTGGCTGCATCCTCCAAGATGAAGGAAAGCTTCATTCTCCGTGGCTGTTTGCTTGCAAAAGCATCAATTGTTTCCTTCACAGAAACGCTGATACATCTATGTACAGCTAGCAGAGCCAATCCATTCATCCTTTCCCCCGTCATTGTTGACCTGAGGTACGTTTTTAGCCTCCTTAGTCCACTGATGGAGCGCTATGCCTCGCAACTCGTTAGAGGCCAAACTGTCATAATATGAAGGATGGTATGAACGTTTGGAAATTGCTGCTTCCTACAAGCCCTTAGGGCGGACAAAAGGTTGCTTGGGTGACTTTCTTTGGAAGCAGCTGACCAATAGAGCTGCATGATTATTGTGCTTCATGTACTATACTTACCAACGCTGATCGTTTACAGAAGAAATCCGTAATCACAGACGCCTTTCTTTTCTTTACCTGGTTAACGCTAGCGTCAGATTGTTCTTCAATGGCAGCCATGATATGGTCCCAGGATTATAAATTGTGTGTGAGACCACAATCAATGTGATATATCTGACTGCGGTATTGTAATCATTTGATGGTTTTCAGTCGTGTATACCGTTATTACCGTATGACCGCATCTATTCATTTAACGGGGGAGGGGGGGGGGGGGGGGGGGGGGGGGGGCACAGGCCCCATGTGCCCCCCCCCTCCGTCCGCCACTGGTTATGGTGATGATAATGTCTTCCCCTGGCTCCATAGATGATAATGTCTTCCCCCTGGCTCCATAGATGTTAATGTCTTCCCCCTGGCTCCATAGATGATACTGTCTTCCCCCTGGCTCCATGATGATAATGTCTTCCCCCTGGCTCCATGATGATAATGTTTTCCCCCTGGCTCCATAGATGATAATATCTTCCCCCTGGCTCCATAGGTGATAATGTCTTCCCCCTGGCTCCATAGATGATAATGTCTTCCCCCTGGCTCCATAGATGTTAATGTCTTCCCCCTGGCTCCATAGATGATACTGTCTTCCCCCTGGCTCCATGATGATAATGTCTTCCCCCTGGCTCCATGATGATAATGTTTTCCCCCTGGCTCCATAGATGATAATATCTTCCCCCTGGCTCCATGATAATAATGTCTTCCCCCTGGCTCCATAGATGATAATGTCTTCCCCCTGGCTCCATAGATGTTAATGTCTTCCCCCTGGCTCCATAGGTGATAATGTCTTCCCCCTGGCTCCATAGATAATAATCTCTTCCCCCTGGCTCCATAGATGATAATCTCTTCCCCCTGACTCCATAGATGATAACATATGTCTTATTACGTCTCAGCGTATTGAAGGCATTTACATTAGCAACTGTACCCAAAGGGGAGGCAGTGACAAGTTGAGATAATATGTTATGTGTGGAACTGTACTTTAAAACCACAGGTTATAGGTGATTTTATCAGTTTGGTCACTTCTGAAAGTGGGGGTGGTGTCCCAGTCATTTGGAGTATTGGTAGTGCTATAGTAGGATGAAGCATGCCACTTTGTTCACTCAAACCCACCCACCTCCTTGCCATTCTTCATCAGTATGACACAATAGCCAATTCTAGGAAGGTCAGTAAATATATTTATAACAGGGAGGAAGGAGGAGTCGGTTTCTTTTTGATTATTCGTGTGAGTGTGCAAGGAGAATCTTTCATATTCTATGTCATAATACAAATTCCCTATTCTAAATGTCACAATACCAATTGCCATTCCATTTTTGTCTCATGCTATCGGAAGAATTATTGATCTATAACCTTCTGGGTTATATGTGTGCTTTCTTTATCAAAACACAAGCATGTAAAGTAAATGATCTTAGATGAGAGTAATTCCATTTTGAGTACCAATACACGACGCACTCATCTTTTCAAGATTTTGCTTGAGGCTGGTTTATTCTAATAATGCAGATGATGCTGTATGTTTTGATGGTTGGACTATTACCAGGTGAGTCTATTTTGAATGCCCTGTGGTATATCATCAGCTACATGTAGATGTCTTGTATCATGCACTTTAGATGTGCACAACGATGAATTAGATAAGCTAACATTTACAGTGGTTTATAATGTCCAAGTTTATAGTCTCTTCTTTTTTTGCAGCATACCTAATACATGTGAATATGCATGATTTGTTTGTCTTCAGGACTGTAACATTATAGTGCCATACCTTATGTGTTTCAGGTGTGTTGGCTCAGCTATCATGTCCAGATGGGCTGAGCTGTGCTGCACCACTGTGTCCAAACACAATTGTGCAGTACATGTGCAACATATCTGTTCCTCGTCTGTTCACACGATGGACTGTACCAGTGCAGTCATGTGGAGGAACAGACACAACTTTACTGCTATTACGTCAGAGTGCTCAAAGCAATTGTGGCAGCCAGTCTATTCTATGTGGGCAGTTCCGAGCATTCAATGTTCCTCCTGTTGGGGACACTCCATGCACTTCATCCATTCTTCATGTAAACGTCACTCAAGAACTACAAGGGTCATCAATAACATGCAATAGCAGTGATGTCAATGCTCAGTTCTTTGTTGGAAGTGCCAAAATACTTGTATTATGTAAGCCATGTTGCATGTATATGCAGTAATTGTACATTAAATAGTAATTTCACAGAACTACAAAACTTATGCATTACGACACTGACAAACACAGTTACATGTAGTAATGTCATGAGGAATCCCGTGCATTTGTGCATTCAATAGTACTCTTTTTGTATTGCTTCTGCCATACACTTATGGGATTGATGGAAATACATTGTGAACATATTAATTTATGTGTTCATGGAAGAATGTTTGTTACAGCACACATTGTATGCATATCTACACATTGTATGCATGACTACACTGTTGCTATGGATGCCTACACCTTTGCTATGGATGTCTACACCTTTGCTATGGATGTCTAAACCTTTGCTATGGATGTCTACACCTTTGCTATGGATGTCTACACCTTTGCTATGGATGTCTACACCTTTGCTATGGATGTCTACACCTTTGCTATGGATGTCTACACTGTTGCTATGGATGTCTACACTGTTGCTATGGATGTCTACACTGTTGCTATGGATGTCTAAGCTGTTGCTATGGATGTCTACACTGTTGCTATGGATGTCTACACAGTTGCCATGCATGACTACACATGACCCACCCATGGCCACTGTGTACACCCATGGCCACTGTGTACACCCATGGCCACTGTGTACACCCATGGCCACTGTGTACACCCATGGCCACTGTGTACACCCATGGCCACTGTGTACACCCATGGCCACTGTGTACACCCATGGCCACTGTGTACACCCATGGCCACTGTGTACACCCATGGCCACTGTGTACACCCATGGCCACTGTGTACACCCATGGCCACTGTGTACATCCATGGCCACTGTGTACACCCATGGCCACTGTGTACACCCATGGCCACTGTGTACACCCATGGCCACTGTGTACACCCATGGCCACTGTGTACACCCATGGCCACTGTGTACACCCATGGCCACTGTGTACACCCATGGCCACTGTGTACACCCATGGCCACTGTGTACACCCATGGCCACTGTGTACACCCATGGCCACTGTGTACACCCATGGCCACTGTCTACAACAATGGAAGTGCACACATGTGTGGAGTTGTGTGAGGAAAGTTTATGCATGTGAGTATAGATTCATGATGTATACAAATGCACTGTTTGATTACATGCACACACCAAACACACATGTACGTACACATTTGTATGGCCCATCATGACCACACATGACCCATGGACCACACATGACCACACATGACCCTGGACCACACATGACCCATGGACCACACATGAGCACACATGACCCATGGACCACACATGACCCATGGACCACACATGACCACACATGACCCATGGACCACACATGACCCATGGACCACACATGACCACACATGACCCATGGACCACACATGAGCACACATGACCATGCATGTATTCAGTGGCAGATTGCATACGTACTTCGAAAAAGTCGGTAAACACTCATGTGTCTATTTGTATGATATATGCTCAATTGTGGTTTGATTCGCAATGTTGCCTAGCTAGCAAACAAGAACTTTTGCATTTCACTCAGATGTAACATGACACACACACGCATGAGGCTGGACAGCATTTGTAACCATACATGTACATGTACAGTAGCTGCTTATAACATACATGTAGGTACTAAGTACATGTAGGTACTACATACATGTAGGTACTACATACATGTAGGTACTACATACATGTAGGTACTACATACATGTATATACATGTAGGTACTATACATACATGTAGGTACTAAGTACATGTAGGTACTAAGTACATGCATGTAGGTACTAAGTACATGTAGGTACTAAGTACATGTAGATACTACATACATGTAGGTACTACATACATGTATGTACATGTAGGTACTATACATACATGTAGGTACTAAGTACATGTAGATACTACATACATGTCGGTACTACATACATGTATGTACATGTAGGTACTAAGTACATGTAGGTACTACATACATGTAGGTACTACATACATGTATGTACATGTAGGTACTATACATACATGTAGGTACTAAGTACATGTAGGTACTAAGTACATGTAGGTACTAAGTACATGTAGGTACTACATACATGTAGGTACTACATACATGTAGGTACTACATACATGTAGGTACTACATACATGTAGGTACTACATACATGTAGGTACTACATACATGTAGGTACTACATACATGTAGGTACTACATACATGTAGGTACTACATACATGTAGGTACTACATACATGTAGGTACTACATACATGTAGGTACTAAGTACATGTAGGTACTACATACATGTAGGTACTACATACATGTAGGTACTACATACATGCACATGTAGGTACTACATACATGTAGGTACTAAGTACATGTAGGTACTACATACATGTAGGTACTACATACATGTAGGTACTACATACATGTAGGTACTACATACATGTAGGTACTACATACATGTAGGTACTACATACATGTAGGTACTACATACATGTAGGTACTACATACATGTAGGTACTACATACATGTAGGTACTAAGTACATGTAGGTACTACATACATGTAGGTACTAAGTACATGTAGGTACTACATACATGTAGGTACTATGTAAACTGAAGGGGTGTTCGTAGTGTATTGTTATAGAATGCATACAATGGAATGGAAGGGTAAGTATGAGGGCTGTGGTGGTTGAGAGGGTTGAGTAAGTGGGAGGGGTGCAACAGCCTTTGTCCTCCTCCTCCTGCTAACTAGAGGCTTCGTCATGTGGGTATATAAGTCAAAGATTACAGTGTTTTCTTACTAAACTAGTAAAAAATTATAATTTATATGTAAGGTTCACTTGGATCCAGATTCCAATGAATTCCAATGATTATTGCTTGTCCACTTGCACCAGCATTTGACAATTCTACACTATAATTTTTGAAATCTTGAAAAAAACATGCGCTAGTTCTCTTTTCATAGAAATGATCGATAGTAATCAAACGTGGTCCTGGATCAATGAGGCTCCACTCTTGCCAGAGATTTGAACGTACATGTAGCTAATACTTATGACTTGAGCTTCATTAGTCACGGAGGATATGGTGATTGGAAAGATGCCAGTTTGCTCTTTTGCTATCATATGGAGCAAACAAATGCTTCTCAGTTGCAGGAAATGCGCTGGCTTCTTGGCTCTCTACTCCAGACCCTCTAGTTAAAGGGGTATGGGCCACACCCTCTCCCCCTTGGCCTGACCAATTTTGTAGTGCTTCCAACGAGCCTGTTGTAGGATCGGACACACTGTTTTACCTTGACAGTTGTGGGCAGACAGTTAGTTACCGGGAAATTTAAACCCCTGGGTGTGGCCAATGTATAAGTGTTAATGAAATGCCCTGCATAGTGATATGTGGTCACGTACATGTAATTATGGGGTTAAGTGATCTTTGCTAATAAAGAAGTTGTGGCCTAAATAGTACATGTAGGTTAAGTAATATAAAAGCCCTGGGTAGCCATAATAAAAGGGGCAATATGAAGTTAATAAAGTTAACTGATTGAATGTGACATCAATAAAGAATCAGTATGGGGTTAAGTCACCTACTGGTAGCTGAAAACTATGCCTGGGTATGGCCAAAATAGAGGGAGCATAAGTTATGTGTTAATAAAAACAGGTTCGGCACCATTAGCTGTTATATAGGAGTTGCATGTAAGGAGAGTTGATACGCTTACATGCATGCAAAACACTAGCACACGTGTGTCCCATGGCTGACCCACACATGTGTTTACACTTGTCGCTGGGCGGTACTGAAGTTTACTTATGAATTTGAGATTTGTTTAATAGAAAGGGCTGTAAGATTTTCTGTCATGGCGCAACGTTATTTATATTACATGTACATGTATACAGCCTCCATACATGTATGTGCTCTCAATTCATATGTTTATGCCACTTCTGCACTGACATTATTTATGTGCTAAAGCGAATACAATACAATCGTCTAGTTACGCCTACATGTACATCAATGTAAAAATATGCATTCCGATCTATTTGGATGTCCAGCTACTCCTAGTGCCCCACACCTATCAGTAACTGCTAAACTAAATGGACTGGCTGTGAGCTGCTCTTCTGGAGATCAGGATACCTACTGTAACGTCACCATTCAGATCAATGGAGCAGTTCAATCTGTTGCTGCAGACACTACATTCAATGGACTGACCAGTAACATGATGTATCCAATTAGTGCAAGAGCTATTAATAGGTGTGGAGATTATTCAGAAACAAGTGCATCACAGTGGACATGTAAGGCTTTGTTAATAATTGGCATTAAATCATCCTGGTCTATTATTAAAATATCAGTACCCGAAGCTCCACCTACTTCTACGATCACTGTTCTCCAATCATTAATCAATGAGTCAGCAACCCAGCTGAATATCTCTTGGAGCCACATTGTGAGTTTGTGCATTCTTTGTTAGATGTGAATGAGTGATTAACACTGCTGCTACACAGGGTGGCAATGTATCACAGTATTTGGTCAAGTCCATATCTGGGATGAACATCTTCACATCTCAAGTATCAGTCCAGAGCTTCTGTGGTGCTTTGAGCTGTGCATATTGCCAAATTGTGAAAACAACTGGAAGTGGCTACACTATAACCATTTCATCAATCAATGATGGAGGAGTGGGTCCAGAGAGTGATCCAGTTCAAGGTATGTCCGATTACCATCAGATTCCATTTTGAATCAAATTAATATAAGTAATTGTTCATAGGTGCAACTAATGCCACAGTGTACAGACCTGTAACAACCTAGAGTTGAATATTTTCATGCCTCACGCATCAATCAAAGGCTTTTGAATTGCTTTTCAAGAGTGATTTGTGTAGCATTGAACAACAGTGAACAGGAAGCAGCAATGCTGTTAGTGCATTAAAACATTTTCTTAAACTAAATGGGACAGTTTCCGAGAAAATGAGCCTTCACTTATATACATGTATTAAATGCCTTATGTTTAAATAGTTATAACTTTTGTACTATCGAGTTCCTATTTTCAACACTTCATACAACACCATTTCACTACACAAAAATGTATTTGGGGGTATTGCACTAGGTCCTTGCTGATGCTACAAGGTCCTATACCCTATTGGGTTTAAAACCACCACATCTTCAGGTAGGAGCATTCAAATAACTTCAATTCGGAGTGTACGTAGAGGGTTCCTGTCGCTAGTGATATGTTCTGTACGTTAATTTTGTCCTATCCATTACAGGGATACCGCTGTGCAAAGTTAATGTACATGTTCCCACTTGATTCACGCCAATAATGTTCCCATACACATTGAATTGGATGCAGTTTGCCAAAATGATTGGCGCGAAACAGCTGGGAAAATGTGCATCAACATTCACACAGCAGTATCTCTGTAACAGACAAAACAAATCAACTTATACTTCGAATTTGAAGCTATTGAGCACTCCTACCAGAAGATGTGGATTTGTTGAACCCCATGGGATATCGGACCTTTTGGCATCAGTATGGAACTAGTGCAAGGCCCCAGAAAATATTTTCCTGTTGAAATGGTAGGGTATGAAGCATTGAAAATAGGGACTCGAAAGTGTTTATGGTACAGAAGGTATAACTATTCAAGCATATGGCATTTTTATAACGTTTTGTAATTATAAACATGGAAAGGCTCATTTTCTTGGAAACTGTTCCAAATAACTTTCTAATACATGTATAAACTACATACTTAAATAGATGGGTGAAAGGAGTATCGATATGTAACTGTATTACACATGTCCATTCCACATTTTAAATCACAGGACAGTCAAAATCAAGTTCGAGTGCATCATATTCAGGTCAGTACACGTGATATGCAGCATCTGTCCATAAGAATAAAGGGACAGCATCATTGATAGTCAAAGCTTTATCAATACACAATATTAATTGAATGCTTCAATTTAGTACCTTTGCAGAGTTGTGACTATAGCTCTAATGTGACTTATTCATCTTTATTGAATTTCAGAGGTTGCCGTTGGAGTTGGAATTGCAATACCACTTCTGATTATTGTGATTTGCATAGCAGCTGCATTTGTGTTTGTTGTTCATGTCAGGAAGATACGGGCTGGCCACTCTTATTCACCACAAGCTAGGTAAATTAATTTTTTGTTGTGGTTGTGAGGTAAATAATCTGTAGTCTCACTTATACATTGAACTGCGAAGACCTGAACCGAACGATTCATCTGAAATGAATGTAAGTGATCATTATGAACTACTGACACGTGCTGTACAGTGTAGTGCAATGACATGTAAAACAAATTAGGCTACAAATGCAAATAGATAAATTGACACTGCATTTAATAGGACTGTATTTTGTGTATTCATATGATGGAATTACATGTATGTGCACCAAGTATGACATCGCGTTGTTTATGCAGTTTATACATGTAGCTTGTAATTACATAGCCAAACTGTTGCACCTTTTGCCTTAAGGTATCTGGAAATATAAAAACTCAAGAAAACGTTTCTTATCAGTAAGTCTAAATTTTATCTAACTGCTACAAAAGAAACTACACCATTTCCATTGCCGGCTATTGATGCACTGTTTATTTGTGACTACCCAGACCAACTTTAAAGACTTCATCACAGGTTAGTGCTCCGCTTCTGTATTGGCTGTTCACATACTGTATTTGATGTGCATGATGCTATCAAGAAACGTGTTCATTGGTTCAAAACGACCTTCCATCCACATGTGTGAAACTGATGCAAACACATCTGCATGATGTAATATGCATGTAAAGTGTTTGTAATGTGATGATACCAAACTAGGAAACAAGACATACCCTTGAGGATGTCTGAGTTTAGTAGTGTATTGTGATTGTATGTCGTGTATGTTTATTGTCAAATAGAGGAATAATGCATAATTGTGTTAACTGAAGTAGGTCCCCTTAATACAAAGCAACTGTAAGTTAGAGTTGCTCTCAGTCTGTAGCTCTGGTATTGTACATTCTGCAGCCAGCAGATTCGATTTATATTTGTTTATTCTTTTTTTGTATACCTCTGATTGATTATCATTGTATTCAAACGCAAGAAGAATGTTAGTGCACTGGAGTTGAAAGGTAAAACTATAGAACAACCAGGTGAGAATGACATGTGCTGTAGCGTATACCGTAATATGAAGTCAGATTGAAAATTTATAACAGTTTCACAAAAGAGCGACAATGCTGCACAGCAAGGCAATAGCACTCAATGTATTGCATCTGAAGACAGAGCCTCAGTTCAGAATCCTTCTGATGACACAACTCTGCCTCAGTTGGTAGATCACAAGCATACTCCTCAATTAGTAATAAGTGACCAAGAACGTTTGACACCATTACAACAATCAACCATTCATTCAGCATCCAAAGAATGCAAAACATCTCAATCTGGCTTAATATGTCATGAAAGAAAGGTATTTTGTGTTTGAGACTAGTGTTCAATTTGTGCATTGTATGTACAGAATAAATGGAATTGCTTACATGTGGAATACAGTAGTAAAGCATTTTTTCATGTTCTGAATGTATAATTTAAGGTGAGCCCGTCAAGCTGCCACGTATATGTACAGAGACACTTGTCAGGCTTGTTGCAATGTGATCATTTGCATCACAATGTACAGACAAATTGATTGTAAGTTGAACCCCTAAATGCAGACTCCCTGACATAAGGGACACCTTGATAAGCAGGACACTTTATATCTAGGTCCCAAACAACTTTGGAAAGTTCAAACCCCTGAAAAAAGACTGTACCTTGATAATCAGCTCAGAACAATTTAATACGGTCCCAAAAGGGTCCGCATATAGAGGTTCAACCACATATGATGCGTGCACACCTTTTAGTGTACGTATGTAACCTGTGTTGTATTTTGTCATGTTCGTTGAGGTTCTTCTCCACCTGGCTGAGGTGAAGCTGTGCGTCGGAAAAGGATGCATGCTCTTTTCTGATCCACTGAGAGGACCTGCGAAGGGCAATGGTAGATTAAAACTGAGCATGTGAAGGAGAAGTCAGGGTACCAGTGAGGGAGGGGTCTGGGTACCAGAGAGTGATGGTCTGGGTACTAGAAGTGAGGTTCTGGGTACCAGTCAGTACCAGTGTTTATTTAGATGTTCTACATGTGCCTTCACGAATGAAAATAAATAGCCGTGATGATGTGTATTGGTTCATGACTGAGGCCTGCTCAGAATCTATTTTGGTATAGTGTAACATGTAGATCAGTGTAACTAACTTGCAACACTCTGAAACTCTTCTTGAAGCAAGACCCTCATTGTGTGGAAGTTGTGAGGTGACAACTAATGATCACACCTCATTTACAGCCCAGCTTGCATGAGGCCATTAAAAATTACAGAATGGGGCAGGAGGAGCAATGCTGGTTTTGCTCCGCCTCTCTCTTTATCTGCCAGTACAGCTCCTCATTCATCCCTACTTGTGCAGTGTGTACTTACAAATAATTGATTGTCTGCATCAGTATGATTGCAAATGAATGGATTGCAATACAGATGTGCTCAAATTTAAAGGTACCATTTTTGTGTTGTTCATTAAGTGCATAGCAATTATGGCTCACCAACATGTATTAATTGCAAATTAGGTACATGTTTATATGTTATCTTCATCTATCTGATTTTCTATGAATTCTTCAGTCGCTCAACAGAATACCACATTATATTAAAACCCCACATAATGGAGCTGTTTTAACCATTCAAGATAGTCAGCTGATCTTCAAAACAAACAGTTACATTCCTGACAACACACAATTGTGGTATGTCGATGACCAACCAGATAATTCATTTATGATTGTTTCGAAGATGAACAAAATGGTATTGGCGTGTATTGAAAGTGAAATTGTTGTTCAAGAGAGACGTGGTGATGACAGTCAGAAATGGTTGCAAAATAGCAACACAATTGTGTCTTCAAAGTACCAAACTGTAATATGTGTTAAGGACCCAGGAAATGTGCCAGTATGTGTGAAGAAAGCATCAGGACATGGAAATCACCTATGTTGCCTTCAATCTAGTGTAAGTGTAATTACATCACAATTGCTTGCAGACTACAAAACTAACCCATTGCATTTAATTGTCACTAGAAATGGTATTACATGAGAAGTAGTGATGCTGAATAGTTCTTGGTTTAAAATAAATAAAGATTCCATTTTAAGTGACGCTCTCATAAATCATTTATTTTCCCCTTTCAAAGTTTAACAATGCAAGTCAATCAATGCTGTTCTAGAGGTATAGATAAAGACTGTCATTTAAATAAACGGTCTGAAGCTGTAATAATTGCTGTTTATAATAGATTGAAAAGATCTAGTAACTCTTAATGTACATGGTTCAGTATATCACTGAAATCGTATGAAATAATTCACCATGCTTGTGGGACATTCCTTATTGATTCCAATATTGGCATCCCTCGTGAAAATAATTGTTGAAAATCTCAATAAAATGTCATAATGATGATTCACATTTAATATCTTGTATAAATTATAATGCAATGGCAACTACTGTAGTATAAATCATGATTATCACAATTGGGATCGTTTCCGTGATAATGGACCTAACACATGTTTTTTCAAGATTTCAATATTTTTAAACATTCTAGAAGTCCGAAATGTCCTCTACTCATTGCTTTTTATGCACTGAGAATCGAAGTATCTGTCATGAAGTTGTAAGGCTCTGAATTTTTATTAGTCATGCATTTGAACGCAAGCGTTTCATTTCTATTGCGAGTACTGGAAATTTTATTAGCTATGTGCTAGGTCCTATTTCGTGGAAACAATGCCAGTTCTCTCCATATGGAATGTATTATAATAAAACTTTATTGCAATCCTATAATGCATCTGTGAATCCATGACTTGTTTCTATTGGAATATTAGCTCAAGGTCCCGATGTGCTTGGTGGATGAAGAGAATGATTCCGTGCTAGAGATCAGTGATGATAAAGTGATATTCAACCCAATTATGGATTTCACCAACCTCAATCAGCACTGGTACATCTACCCATATAGTCAGAGGGACAAAACGTTTACAATAGTGTCAAGGAAAGAGCAAAATTTATTGCAATTGCATGTCAATAATGAGCTAATAGTTAAACAGTGTGACTCTGAAGGGGTAGCTGCAGGATGTACAATCGACCATGGATATTTTCATACAGAAAGCAAAAGATTTAAAGTCTACCCAATGGTAGGTTCTTATTGTTATAATTGTCAAACATGGAGAAGGTGTGTTGTGTGGGGAGACAATGTACTTTACTCCTTTTTTTGATTTTCATAGAACAGAATGAGTGGATGTTTACATGAGATGACACCAATTAATGCAAATTTGTTAACACTGTGTATTACCGTATTTCATGTTTTCTTCCTTTTTTTATAATCAGCTATCTCAATAATAAATGTATGTCTGTATACTTAATCACACTATTCACAAACCCCTTCTTTATTATTGCTAATTAGAAATGTCAAATTCTTGGCCCAAGTCCAAATGCGTCATTTTACATGCTGTTCATATATTAGCAACTTGGCCTGGCCTATGTTAAAATCTCCAGAAATAATTCTATCTCAGAAGTTTGAAATGTTATGTACTCTTTCAATATATCTAATTCTTTAACTGTGCAAAATGGCCTTTAGTGCCACTAGTACATGTACAATTGAAGCATATACTGTAGAATTAGTTGCTTTTTAAATTTGTATTCTAATACTTTGATATTAAACATGCTTACTGTACATACACATACATTCGAGCTTACTAATATAAGACCTGCATGCTTCATTCACAGTATACAGGTTACTTTTGAATAGAAAAAGATACTTCTTGCACATGCATGCAATTTTGGTTGCTTATACCTAAAATTTTTTAAATAAAATAAAATAAAATAATTTATGTGCATCATGTGAAGGTATAATGCTATCTGAACTCTCAATGCTGTCTGAACCATACACAAAACACGTCAAATGTAGAGTGAGAAGTATAGTTTACTTTCAAGCAGTGGAGGTATGTGATAGGAAATTCAGCCTTAAATTAAGCAATGTCAAGTAACTGTATACGTTTCATAGTTTTTTTGTTTCGTTGTTGTTGGTATCTACATCAAAATGTTTCTTTATGTGGTACTTAAAAAGTGTTTTGATTGTTAAATGTAATTGCCTTTGGTATATGACATGTTAGAAATAATAAACCATGATAGTCACATGTATTATTTCCTGCAGTTCAGGAATTGCTTCATGATCAGATTCAAGTTCCATTACCTGACTACGATATTTTAGAGGGAAATGTGGTACTCTGTGACAGCATCAACAATCCATGCCTTCTGGAAGGCACCTGTGGATACTGGACATTCAACAGGATGGAACTTTCACAATGGCTTCTTCTATTACTAATAAGAAGTTACTAACAAACACAAAACCCTTAAGTGTTGTCATGCCAACAGTGATGATTACGAGCTGTGGAGGCGAGAAGGCAACTTTATAAAATCTGTAAACCCTTCTGGTTATCTTGATATTCCAAAATCTCTTGTTAGTTGTATGAGTAATTGTGGTGTTTCAAGTCCAAACCATGAATGCACAACTCTAAAGGGTCATTCGTCTCTTGTCATCATGGACTGTAAGCAGGATATTGACAAGAGGCAACTGGAATGTGAATCTACAAAAGTGGTAAGTGTCTTGTAAGTACTGTTTCTGCACTATTATTGGCACATTAGCTATCGAAAAGTTTGCTATTTTATTGGCACTGCATGAGCGTAATCATCTAAATCCAATATACAAATGAGTACAATGTTAAAGTCCTCCATATTAAACTTAATTATTGGTTCAAAGAATGAAAATCAAGAGAAGTGCAGTGTCAATGAATGATAATTTGCTGATCAAATTTAAATAATGTTTATTGCAAATTAGTTCATTTATGTAATTTACTTACATGTATGATGTTCATGCATATTATCAAAACCCTCACACTCTGAGGAGCTTATTAAATATCTTGCCATTAAATTGATAAGCAGTTTTCACTTTTTTTTTGTGCATGGTTGTTTCAATATGACATCATCTAGTTATGCAAAATTAAATGATTAATTGCAGGCACACTGAATTATAACATTTGATTCATTAACATTCAGTGCCTGCAGCACCCTTCTCATTTACAACATTTATTTATGCAATGTCATAGAATAAGTTATGTACTTTTAATAATTGCTCATGATTTATAACAGCATGACATTATCGTGGCTGAGAATTTTTATTTTTTTTTTCAAATTGTCTTGATAATAATAATACACAAAGGAAAATAAAAATAAAGACGAGGCCAAATGAAAAATTGTTCAGTGGACCTTTGCCTCTGCACAGACCAAAGCTATAGAATGGTGTTGTGAGTGGGAATGAAATGACCTGGTTCCTCGAAGGCACATGATTGCTGAGCGAAGTAAGGAAAAACTCAGTTTGCATCGCAACCAAAAAGACTGGTAGAATACGGTTCTTGTCTCTTGTCAGCAATTAATGATGCTATTCTCTTGTACACTGTGGTTGCTATGGGACCCATACCTCCAGCTGTAGAGAATACCAAGGGTGAAAAAGATCCATGCTCAATCTCTCTTACTCTTTCTTCATATTCCCTCTTCTTATCCTGTTCATGTTTTCTATAGCATTTTGACATGGAGGAATTGGCATAGGATTGAGCAAATGGGTTGAATATTCTGACATCAAAGTAGGCAGTTTGGTGGTCTTTTCCCCAGAAATTCTGTGCAGCAACATCAAGTCGAGCTCCCACCTCTCCATTGGCAGACTTATACTTAAGGTGCTCACCCTGTAATGGCTGCAACCTAGGTTCTGTATGCACATTATGACATACTTCACTGAGGAATGCAGAGGTCAAGTCTTGCACCTCATTGTGTCGAATTGAAGGAAAGCCTCCTGATGGGCAATTCATGGCATGCTCCACAGTATAGATGGAGCCACATATGCAATGTGATGGTAATAAAGGAGGTTGCCAGCCATAGCGTAAACAGATAGCATCTCTAAAAGCACTCTTGTGTAGAGCAAAGCCATGCCTTGCAATAGGGAGAGCATTCAGCCAGCTGGATCCTTTCTCACTTGCAATCTCTACAGATCGTTCTGTTTGGCTGGGAGTATAGCCAGTAACTCGGTGACAGATGCTGTTTCCATTGCTTTACATTGGTTACGTGCCAGGTTCTTTTCCTCAAGTTGTTGGATCCCAAGGTCAGAAGGCATCAAAGTTGCACGGGTGATGACAAGGTTAGCCAGATCAGAAGTCACAATAATACGTTTCAAGTCAGTGGCGGCGCGAGGGTTATCAGCGCCCGGGGGCAGGACAATGTATTAGCGCCCCTAGCCTCTCTACTTCAATAGTTAAGAGCCAAAACAAAGCAGCAGCTAGGGGGTCTGGGGGAGCGCTGTAAGCTCCCCCAGCGGGGTCTGGGGCGGAGCCCCAGAAGCTAACGCATTTTCTCGAATCGATAGCATTTTTAGCAACAAATTTGCTATGTGGATTGTGGGTAACCTGTCCGCTGTTTCTCGTCAAAATTTGTTTATTTTTGTTAGACAACTTAGAATTTTTTTTTTAATTACATCCTGACGGCGCCCCCCCTCGACCGGCGCCCGGGGGCATATGCCCCCCCCCCCCCCCCGACCCCCCCCGACCCCCCCCCCTTCCGCCGCCACTGTTTCAAGTAGTTTGACATCGCTAAGTTGATCTCTTATGCACAGTTAGCCTTACATGGTAATACATACTAATACATGTACATGTAGCTGCTTTTGAATTGCTTGCTGTAAATCATCTAATAGTGAATTAGCTATTAGGTATGGCCCTTCATTTGCAATTTTGTGTGGCCGACACGTGCAACAAGCCTGTACTGCAGTACAGGGTTACCATGGGCAACATCAGGCTACAAAATACCATCGTATGTGGTTCAATGCAGCATCACTACTAAAGCCTAGTAGAGTGTGTAAAGCAAGACAATAGGTATTATGGTTAACCCAGCTGATTGTGTATAGCATGGACAATGGCCTATTGTGCATATGCCATCATGTTATGAAAAGGAAACTAGTGGCTATGGATGTAAATTTTCAACTCTAATACACTACCAGCCAGCAAATTCAGCCTCACACAATCTGATTGAGACAAGCAGTGTTGTGAAATAGTATTATATCTTGTCAGTACTGTATACTAAAATAGAATACATTAATTCTGACCTAGCAAATGCCTATCGTATCATGCATGTATTGATCTCAATTGACATTTGCCATAAGATGTTTATCAGAGCACCCCATGATACTTTGGTACTTGATATTCCCGATCATAAGGTAGCTTGGGAGGGTGCATTTGCGTTAAGTTGCTGGCATCAGTCTCTCACACATCTTACAGTGTGGTAAAATGGCCCTTGCCAAATTTTAACCAGAAGGCAGGAACATATGAAACAGACGTCTTAGCTAAGTTCTTCTGCAGATAGCTTCATTGAAGTAGACTCAGCAAGTCATGTGCTCCTTTCCATTAGTCCATTTTGATGTCTTATCTGTGCCAAAAGCAAGAACTAATGTATGCATGCCTGCATACTATATGGAACAACCTTCTCTCACTTTCTACCATACCTGAATGCTATTTACAGCTTTTAACCTTTGTAAAAGTAAGCTGCACGAGGCTCCAAAAGCAAAGCTTTAAAAACTATTGTGATAGAGACAACAGTAATCCTAAAAAAAGTGTTTCAATGTTAGGCAATCAATGCCATAAACCACATGTCTTCTTGATTCACACGATTTGCTATAGGGGTGAGACTACTACTGTCACTTGCGGATGTGCAGCACATCCGCAAGTAACCGAAGTAGCAAAACTGTTTCCACCCCTTGTTTCTTATCCACAATACAACAAAGATAAGTATGATACCAAAATGAATGTATAGCGCACAAAAGTGCTCACCAGCGATTCATATATTGTCTTTAGTGCACCACATTGATTCATTTAAGGTGAGTGGACTTTTTGTCCTTCATTTCAATGGAATGAAACAAACACTAGCAAATAAAATTAGTTCAGTACATTGTTGAATATGTGGTCACGATTTAGGAAGTGTTGACTTCCTTAATGATTTATTATAATCTATAGGCCTATGTTTAGACCAACATCATTGTTATAAACTATGTGTAATAAATCTGCTAGCAACTGGTTTTGATGGTGATTTATAGTTGCATTAATTTGCCAACATTTCACTTCTGGCAATCAAAGTAAGGAATGGAGCAAGAGTCGCAGCATTGTAGCTCATTTAATAACATGGAAAAGAATATTTGTGTAGAGACATTGTCTTTTACATGACTTTTCCTTATGAATGGTGTATTACTGAACATCACAAATGTTACCTGAGTAGGCTGTATGCAACAGTACATGTGCATTTATTTACATTACTTTGGATCAGTTTATGTTTTAGGGAAGTAAGGGGGAAAGTAACATTCGAAGCATACAATATGGTACAGTTCTGCATTACTTGACAAGTGTATTTGTCATAGTAGTATATCACTTCATTTATACAGGTATTACAGGTCACCAAAATTGTGCATAAAAACACTGGATCAGTCTGTCCA